>JASCZI010211520.1:73872-118365 GCA_036250425.1 Stylosanthes scabra
CAGAGGATAATGGGTTCTTGGAGTTCAACTATGTATATTCTCAGTTGATCTGAACCCGTTGATGGTTAGTTATTGCATAGAGAAATTATTTTAGAGGTTGGAAATGCAGGTCTATTATAAACAACATACATATAGAGTTAGATTTTCCACTTATTTTTGGGTTTATGTTGACCTTTCAAAGGGATGAGGAAGCCCCCAAGCATGGACCCAGAAACAATGGAGCATTGCTTGATGCCTATATTTCCAGTATCTATTTGTGATACAAAGTTAAACATTACAACTCTCCAAATCAGTATTACCCTTCTAAATATTACAATTCACACATTATATGTTTTAATGCATATGAAATGAAATTCACATTATAAGATATTAGGTTTATATATCATGTTGTATTGTATCTGTCAATTTGATTTATGGTGCTTGGGTGAATTTTCGATTTACTGTTATGTATTAAGTGGGATCAAACTATCAATGTCAATCAATGTAAGATAAACATAAAAAAAATCACTAATCTAATAATACTCAATAACTGAAAATCCAAAGTAAACAATGAATAAATATTGATAAGAGCAATGGAAAACAGACATTGAGATTGAGATACCTGTATAATTGAAGACCACGATGATAGGATTAATTTTTGTCCATAAAATCATTCATAATGTTTCGGACATTTATCTTCATTAAAGTACATTAAGACGTCCCAGTCAGCTCTAGCAGTATTGTTGAACATTTGTTTCAGAGGAAGTGCAGTTTTAGCTTCCATTGAAGTATTCTCTAGTTGCTTCAAAATGATGTCTTTGATGTATTTTTTTTAAGTCCATTGTAAGACTTAAATAATAATTCTTCATTTTTACCAAGAAAAACTTGTCAATGTTACCGCAGTCAAATATCAAAATGTTAAGAACTGAGAAATTGCCCTGCATCAAGAATCAATAGTTAAAGGCGAGTTAAACATTCATCATTAAAATTAAACTGTTATACAAAAATAGAAAATTAATGAACTTACCCTTGCCAAAGACGGTAGCTGATATCCCACCTTTCAACTCTAGTAAGTAAAAACAACCAAGCATAAATTAATGTTGACAGAGTTATAATGAAACTGCACTTTCATTATATCTGGGTTAACGTTACGTTGGTTGTATCTTCCACACTAAAATTAAAGCATGGGCATGCAGTCTCCTTTCATTGTTCTAATGATGTATCAGGTTGTTTGGTTCTTGTGTTCTTACAAAGCTCAGTTCCTTTTGTGCTTCATTCAAGCAAGAAGCTTTTGTTAATGAATACTTGGAAAAAAGGAGGTGGAAGAAGTCGCGTAGTCTCAAATGACATATGTATCAAGTTATTAGTTATTATTACCTACCAAAATTTAAACGATGTATCACTTTAATAATAAGTTTATACGATTCTAGGACACGGCCATTATCAAGTTGCTATTATTTTTAATATGAATTACTTAAATAACATCATTCTTTTAAAACATATTACTAATTTATCACTATTCCTTGTACTACAATTTAATTAGAACTTCCTTATAAGCATTTTTCATAATTAAAAAATATCATGTTTAATTTTTCGCTCTAACTACCTTTGGAGGAATATTTCCAGCACCCCTCGTTTATAATGCTTCTGTTCTGGCACACACCGCTAGCTAGCCATGCGAGTTGTGACCAATTTATTTTCTGGAAAAACACACGTGCGTAACAAAAATTTATTGATTAAGGACAAACTTGTTCCTGATATATGTATGAGTCCATTCATAAAATCCAATTGGAACATAAGGAAAAGAATATGAGACAATATAGAAGAGACGAATCTGACTTTGACTGTTATTTGCTGTGCGCATTATTCTACAGATTTTCTATCTGTAGCATTTACAATTATGTGAGATGCTGCTATAAATTCATCCATTAGAAAAATGGTAGGTTGAAAAAGGAAAAGGAGAAAAGAGAGAAAAAAATATAGATTATTATGGACTACTAATATTATTAGTTTCACAGACGTTCTCATATAAATAATAAATAAATAGTATTTCAAGGAACACAAAAATAAATTATGTTGTTTAATTAGTTGGGTGTGATCTGAAAGAAATTGGATATTTTATTCTGTGATATTAAGAACTTTTTAAATTAGGATTAAATAATAAAAAAAAATTTGGTGCGATAATATTCGTTAATCTAATAGGTCGAGTACTAATTTACCGTAAATATGAACTCAATTTAAGAATAAATTGAAAGTGGATTCGAATCCTGAGGCTCGCTGGATACATAGAGACAACTTAATGTTAACAATTCTTTTTTCCTTGTTTAGATACATAGACAATAGATGAATATGCTATATATTGAGGAAATTTAATTTCTCTTTTAGCAGAAAATTTAGAGTTTTTCTTCCATTTGTTGAAAAATACTACACCCACCCAAAGGCTCATTTAAAAATGAGAAAGTGTTAGGAGCCAATATTAAGAGAAAGTAGGGAGTCAATATCATTTTTTCTTTTTTTTTTCTCTCTCCTTTTACCACTCACTATTTTTATAATTACACTTATTAGCTCTCATTTCTTAACGTTGATTTCTAGCATTACTCTTCAAAAATATATAAAGTGATGGTAGGTGCAAGACACCTCCAAATTTAATTAGCCGTGTGCGCAATAGAGTAAATAAATTAGTTACAAACATGGTTCACGACGAGTTGTTTAAACTTAAACTTGAAAATGTTAATTGGTGGTTGGTGGATATCTACAATGCCCCAGCCACTAAAAAAAGCTTTGGTAACACCGAATTTTCGTCATGATTCTCATTCAACAATTGTTTAATCTACACTTACTGTGAAATTCCCAGTTCCCACCCTCCCCACGCACACACGGACAGGTTGTTTTTCCATTTTTTTTTTTTAAATCTGTCATTTGTTAATGACTTGAGTAAAATTAATTAACTCTCAAACCATGCATATTTTCGTATGGAAAGAGCTACCATGGCAACCGAAATTTCCACGAAACTCGTTTCATTTGTTTCATTGTATCTATCATATATTCTCCAGAAAATAGGATAAGCAAATAAATGCTCACAATTTATTTCTTTAACCTCTATATCTATTTGCCATCATTTCATTACTCTCTGAAATAAAAAGAAAAACATTATTTCTTCAAGAAGGAAACAAAAATTAAAGAAAAAGAAAACAAATTCTCACCAATGATGCTACATATAAATGAAATACAACCATCTACTATTGAAGTAGAATAGTGATATATCCCTTAGTTTTACTAATATATATAATAAAATATGCATAACATATTAAAGTATGAGTAGTTGATTAACCACTAAAGTTAAAAGAAAAATATTAGATGTGAAATATATTTTTTATTTTTATATTTATCTTATCTTAACTAAAAAAAGTTAGGGAGACAACATATTATGATTAATAGGGAGCCAATACGTAATATATATAAGTTATGAATGATAACTCATATAAATTTTGAATGATAACTTAATCATTGAATATATGAGTTACGAATAATAACTCATATAAATTTTATATGATAATTTAAGTATTGGCAAGATTGATTTCATAGCACGGTTGTTTTCTAAATTAAATATTTCATGGAGCATATTTGGTAGTGAGTAATGCTAGGAAACCTATAAGGAGCCGTAATTACGGAAAGAGAAAGTTTAGGGAGCCCATAGTTTGTTAGCCAATAGGCTTTTTTCTTTTTTTCTCTTTTTTCTTTTATCACCTACTATTTTCCTAATTACACTCATAGGCTCCCTATGGGCTTTCTAAGGTTGGCTCCCTAGCATTATTCTTAGGAAAATAATGAATGATAAAAAATGATAAAAAAAAAAAGAAAAATAATATTTTCTCCTAATATTAACTAGCAAAACTTTTTCTTTTGTAGTAAAATTAATAGGAAAATATGTAATTCCTTTTATGTGTCTTCCAAGTTCCAACTGGAATAGGAATATAAAAAAGAGTTTGATATAATAAAAGGCAAACCATGGATCTAAATATAAAAGATCCGATGGATAAACGAATCTTATACGTAATCCTTTTCTTGATTGATTGTCTCTACTCTCTTTCTCTTTCTCTCTCTCTCTCCTTAGAAATGTAAATACGGTATGTTATACGAAAACTGCCAACAACACTACAGTATATATATACAAAACTAATAACTTCCCTCACAAAACTTGCAATAATATCTCTCTCTTTCTCTCTCTCCCCTCTCTCCCTCTCTGAATGTTAGAGTTGCAGGTGCTCATTAAAATCATGGGTGGGTGTTCAAACCAACGCGTGTTGTTGTTGTTCCCTGTTATGGTGATGATGGTGGTGTTATTGCTGGGAACAAGTCCTTCCAGAGCAGAGCTTCAGAAGCTGAAACACACTCCAAGAAAAGCAGATCATCAACCTCTCAACATTCTTGTGGTCGGAGACTGGGGAAGACAAGGAACATATAATCAGTCCTCGGTGGCTTATCAGGTCAATCTTAATTAATCACTCTCTATATCTTCTTTAATTAATTTGATGATGAGTTATCAGAGTAGATGTAATTCTAAACTGTAATATAGTCAATGTATGTTTAGTTTATTTTAGATTTAGTTTTCAGGTTTTGGGTTTCAGTGCTGGCACAGGCAGAATAGGTTGAGCTAATAGGTCCAACACAGACACTTCTGATTCAATTGGTTGGCTAACATCCTGTCCCAATGTGTGGACTTAGTATTTTTTAAAAAATAAGATAAAATAATTGTTGGGACACAATAATCTAGAAACGTGGGGCTTACTATTTTTTTTTTAGGGGGGTTGATTGATGAAAAATATCGAAAAATGCTACTTTAATAATAGTATATTACTAACCACTCAAACATGAAGAGATTATTCTACCACGTCATGATGAAAAAAAAAAGATTTATTGTGCCAATAGATTTTAGATAATACTTAAGAGATTATATTGCTAATTGCTAATTTATTATAATAAAAATAATTTTACAATAAACTACTATAAAATTGCTTGATTTTGTTAATTGCTTAATTGTATTAGTGAAGTAGTTACTTCTTAATTGCGTGGAAAAAAAAAACTTTTGGATAGCATATCCCCGGCATATTCTTGGCATAATAATCAATCACTATTTATATTTTCCACAGCCAGTTAACCAGGGCCACACAACTGGTTTCTGTAAAACCACACACTAATAGCATGATTTGCTTGCCTAATCATGCACCTTCCCACTTAATCTGTTTCTCTACTTTCCCTGTTATATATTATGGAACCATAATTGATTAAAAATTAATCTATGTGTATTATTGTAACATCGTACACATTGTTTAGTAACACCGAAAAATATAAACATTAGTACGGAAAAATTTCTATTTTTGTGCTAATATTTATATTTTTTCGTATTGCTAAACGGTGTGTATAGATGTATGCAATGGTATATATAGTATTACCGATTTATTAATAATTCTTTTAGTACCCATCGAAACAATATACTAATGTATAAGTCAGAGGAAAATTCATTTGCACCAACAAACAAAATATTCTAGTGTTAAAAGGAAAAAAAAAGTTTGTTCATTAATGTTGCAATAGAGAACTAGTAACTCATTTTGAACTGCGACTCTGATAGATGGGAGTTGTGGGAGAGAAGCAAAACATAGATTTTGTGATATCCACGGGCGACAACTTTTATGATGATGGATTAACAGGAGTTGATGATCCAGCATTCTACGATTCATTTGTCAACATCTACACTGCTCCAAGCTTGCAAAAGATATGGTACAATGGTAATTAATTAACCTTATCAACCATTCATCAACATCGACCAACATCATTTGAAAAGTGAAAACACTAGTACTATCTATTAACTAAGCTTGTTGATGAAATGTGGCAGTTTTGGGGAACCATGACTACAGGGGTGATGTTGAGGCACAACTGAGCCCCATTCTAACACAGAAAGATAGCAGATGGGTTTGCATGAGATCTTTCATTCTTCAAGCAGGTACACTACTCAGTATTCAACCACAATCTCAAACTAAAATGAACATATATGTATGCATTATGATAACAATTTTCATGTTTATCAGGCATTGTCGAATTCTTCTTTGTCGACACAACTCCATTTCGTGATGATTACTTTACGGACCCAGGAGAGCATACCTATGACTGGAGTGGAGTGCTTCCACGCGAGGCTTACCTTTCAGAACTCTTGAAGGTTGATTTCATCATGCATATATGTTCAGACAGGGTTATGGTTTGATAACTCTTGTAATCTTCTCTTCTTGCAGGATGTTGATTATGCATTGGGGCAATCCAAGGCAAAATGGAAGATAGTGGTGGGTCATCATACTATCAAGAGTGCTGGGCATCATGGTAATACAGTAGAGGTTGAGCAGCAACTCCTTCCCATCCTAAAGGTAATAAATGAAGACCACATTTTGCAAAAGCCTACTTAGTTCTTGATCTAATCAATTTCTTCATTATTGATCCAGGCAAGAAATGTTGATGCATACATAAATGGGCATGACCATTGCTTGGAGCACATAGTTGATACAGAGAGGTAAGCCTATCATACTTGCAAATGGTTAGTTAGAACTTTGGTATCAATGCCACCACTGTTGTGAAATCATAGCTTATATGACCTGCAAAAATATGCAGTGGAATTCACTTTCTAACAAGCGGAGGTGGTTCAAAGGCATGGAAGGGTGATATTAAGCCATGGAACAAACAGGAATTGAAGTTATATTATGATGGACAAGGATTCATGACTGTTCAGATCACTGAAAGCAAGGCAGATATAGTGTTCTATGATATTTATGGCAAGGTTTTGCATACGTGGACCTTATCCAAAAAGCTTAACAATGCAGCCTGAATATAAATAAGCTAAAAGCATGCAAAAACACATTGAAACAGAGATCACTTTGGCTGGAAGTTTGTTGCAGTAGTTCACTATCTGTAAAACAAAATAAGAAAAGGAATTTGAAAATAGTCTTAATGAGCTTGCAGTAGCTATAATATTACAGCCAGAACCAGACCTACGGGAATTATAGCAACAAAGGCATAAATTATATGTACTAGTGGTTACCATCTTGTAATATTTTAATACTATGAACATTTATGGGATAAACTTGGGCTTCATTCCTTATCTCTCTTTGAGAAGCTATGTTTTAAAATTCTGCAATAGCAGATTAACTTGGATAATGCTATCAAAGAAGGCTTCACAAAATATCTTCTAGTTTTGCATCATTGCCTTTTTCTTATTCCAAGGCCCAAACACAACCTTCCGTTGCTACATTTTCTTGGATTTGTTGATCATGTAAACTACTCGTCAAGTTGCACCATATATATAGATTCATGCATTCTCCAATAAGGCAATTGTAAATGAATTTGTTTACTTAACTTCGTCACATAATCTTCCCAAGCAGCAGTTGCAGCCAAAATTCCCGTCCAGGCAAAGCAAATGCCTCCATTTTCTTCCAAAGGCATACTCCTAAAAACCTTCAATACCAAATCTTCATCATTCATAAGTACAGACTTCAGACTGTTGATTTTCTCCCTGTGCTCATCTGAAAGTTTTAGCAGCTTCATGTCCATATCCGACGCATTAATCTTTAAGGAAGATCCTTGCCAACAATAGAAATGGATGACCTGTTTGGCAGGACTTGAGTCAATAGTTGCAAAAATTTCCACAATAAAGATTATAAATTAGATTAAACAAGTGATGCATAAACAGCTGTAGTAAATGTGGTTAGGGAAAAATGAAGGACTATATTTTAGTTCAAAAAAACCAAAACATGTTAGTTCTATTTTAATATTAAGAAAATGCAGAAAGCACATATTTGATATGAAGTATTCTCTCTGTTGTAAATCAACTTGCATGAATTTCCTGCATTGATGAATGACCAGACTCTTAAAATAAACTCATGGGTTTCTTTCTTCTCTCTTTGTAATAATCATCATCTCTTTTTCTTAATAAATTTCTTCTTTTAGTAATAAATGAATAAATCTGCCAAGAGGATTCTTATAAATACCTGAAGTGCATGCAAAATATTGCCAAACTCATGGTCTAACAACTCATCTCCTCTTACTAACTTCACTGGCTTCACGAGTAATTCAGAGACATCTGAGTCACAGGTACTGTCTTCGGATATAGAAATGTCATATCCAAGAATATGAAGCCTAGCCCAACATATATTAAAGCCAAACTGGTAATTGGAAGCTTGATCCTGCGAAAACCAATACATATCACTGGATGCAGGCAAAGGGAGATGCGAAGCAACCATGTCCTTATGTAATAGGTGTTGTGAAAGGAGAGAAACAAGCTTCACATCCTCATCATGGGAACCATCACGAGTGAACCATAAAGTAAGCGTGAGTCTTTCTCCATCAGTTATCTGTCAATGAACAACTTCACATAAAAAAAAAGAGATTTAAGATGGCCAACAATTGATCCATATCATAATGATTTGACAAAGATTTAAAGAACAAAACTTATTGATGAAATTAAAATACATTGAAGATAGGAATCAAATCGATAATACGGTAAAAACAATTCTGGAACCTTGAGAATGGTACCCCTAAAGTAATAACTGTATTAGGTAACTTTCCAAACATGACAGTTCCATAAGCTTGTTTTAGTTGAAAGACACTTGAAAGGGTTATGATTTCCTGTTTTCGCTTACATCCTTTTCTTCCAACAGCCAAGTAAATAGGCGCATAGACGAAATGAAAAGAGTGCAATTGAATATACCTCATCAACAGAATGAATGTTACGCTTGTCAGCAGTATACATGACAACATCCTGTTAAAAGATAAAAAGAGTAAAGCAAATTTAAAAAAGCTAAAGACAAGTGGTAGTAGTGAAGGAGTAAAAACTAACTCCAGCCATTGGCATGATTGAGTTTGGCTCCCCATCCTGGAAGTGAAAGAGTCCACCATTGAAATCCTTGGCATAATTATTTAAATAGCACACCGCCTTCGACGGACAAAAGTTGTGAGCAACAATAGTATACAAATACAAGAGATGAGTAGTGGAAAGTGAAAGTGGAAGACTGACTGCAAAGTGACGCTGTTTGAGGTAGGGTCTGTTATCATCAGTATGCCAGCCAATGGTAGCACCTCTGGTCCAGCTGATTAGACCGGTGAATTCAATGAATAGCTCGTATTCGCACCTGAAAAACTCCTCCACCTTGTCTTTCAACCTTTCTCGGATGGGAATGAAGGGAATGAGGAAGTGACAAGAGCTGGTGGCGATGACATGGGAGAGAGTGGTGGAGAACACATTGGGTCTATAACCGACAGTGCTGCTGCTCTTATGTATGAATTGCAGCTCCTGAAAAACAAAAACTCGATCAAAGGTCAAAGGTCAAAACAAATTGGAAGCAGCAGCGAAGAATATAAGACCTAACCTTGCATTCTTGAGGGGAGAGGAAGTTCGGGAGGATGAGACGACGGTGTTGCGAATCAGACATTCCTAATCCTAATTTCTTTTCATCATGCTTCTTCAACTTCAATCTTGTTGCTTTTACATTTCATGCTTTATGGAGTGATTGGAGTCATCCTTTTTTTTTTGGTCTGGATGACGTCATCCTTGTCAAAAACAAATTCTTACAAAAAAAAGTCCACAGTATTTTTTTTTGTTTTTATGCATTGATATACATTTAATGTCTGATTGTTTAGTTTTTTAACCAATCTAATTACAACATTCTTTAGCCTAATCTTTATTTAAAAGATTACTGTGATATATTTTTTTTATTTAAATATGTCCATTAAGAGAAGAGAAAGCAAAGCTCTAAACCAGCAATTTTAATTTATTTCAGCTAACAATTTTAATTTAAATGATAATAATCCTATAACATTGATATTAAGTTAATATATTTGGGTAATACTACGTGTATCATTATACGCATTTGTACACATCATTTTTCTGTGTTAATATTTACATTTTTCCGTGTTGCTAAACGGTGTGTGCGGATATATACAATGATACACATACATTAATGAAAAAAAAATTTTAATAAATAAAAAAAAATTCGTTATTTATCAAAATATACTTTTCTGGAGAAATTTACTAAAATAAAATCTATTAGGAGTACCGGTCCGGACCGGTATTAGGCAAATAAAAAATAAAAAAACACTAATACCAGTCTGTACCGGTACTATGTATTTATCAGTACTGCTATATGTGGGATCGGTATTGGGTTGATAGCAATACCGCCCCTTGTGGGACCGGTACTGGCTTTTTGACGTTTATAAAAGCAGCTGCATTGAATGGAGCTTCCATGTACCACAAAACACACCAATGGCACAAGATATATTTCATTTTATTGTATATGTGAATGGATCTATCATACAAGGAGAGAACGGGGCATATTTCCAATCTGATGCGCCGCTAATGTTTAGGAATACCTGTGTAAGCACATTGTATGAGCTGAAGCAGGTTATTCTGTCTCGCCTTGGGGCGGACGGCCCACGTGAGATCAGAAGGCTTGCATATCGATTTTCAAGCAGTTACACCTGATGATCGATTAGAATATCGTCCCTTGTGGCTTAGCAAGGACAGACATGTGTAGATTACGTTCGAGGTGCATAGGAGGATTATGCAAGACAGGTTCATGGAGTTCCTTGCAGAGGTGCGCCACATTGGCGGATCTAGTGGATTTCGTCCGTATCAATTGCCGGCGGATCCCGCTCCGATCAACATTGTTTCGCCGGATTATAATTCTGACGAAGATTCCGACTACGACGATGAGTCATCGAGCCATAGCACAGACGAGGATGAGCTAGTCCCGAATACTTCCGCTGCTGGTGGTCCGCGACTTGTGCTCCCTGCCCCTAAACCTATCCCTGCTCTTATGGATATTTCGAGCTTTTTCCAGCAACTAGACATTGATGTGCGACACGTCGAGGATCCAACCATGGAGCGAGTCCGTTGCTGTTGAGTATAATTCAATATATTTTAACTTATTTAAATTTTAACAAAAGAAAGACCTTGTAGTTTATTTTACCGTCCATACAAAGCCACAAAATTAAAAACCAAGAATATAAATAACATTGAATTGGTTCATTTTTTTAAAAAAAAAATATGCATTGTCTGATATTTTCTTCCTTTGTTTTAATGCATTCATAGCGTTGGTTCTACACCCATCTCTTTCCCACATACATCCCTCTATCTTCTAATTACTTTTTTTTGGTGACTGTATCTTCTAATTACTTGATTCCGAGACCAAGGTTTCCAAAATCTAACCTGAAATTTATCCATGGCTAGAAGGGCTTTTGAATCTCAAACATGCAATTTACATCTATAGAAGATAACATCAACAAATAAATTAAATAGCAAGAAGATGCATTGAAAAGATATATATAGATAGGAAAAGTCAAAAATAAAATTTAAGAATGGTGTTTTCCTTACTGTAATGTAAGAGTTAATTAATAATATAGTAAGTAAACAAAGAAACAAAAAAAAGGAAGGAACAGAGCAAAGAAAGGATTTGTTAAAAGAGAACAAAAAATGTTCTTCCTCCTTCCCTTGTTCTCCATTGCTTGCTTTGCAGTACTCTGTTGCCGCGCTTTACATTTGCTTCAAACTCAAGTTAAGTTCGCAGCCTACCCTTTTACCTTTGATAAGCTTTTCGTGTCTCTCTCTCTCACTCACTCTCTGTCTCTACATAGCCTGCAGATACGCCTCGCTTCATTGGCTTTCCACAGCTTTGTCGTCGCAATCTCGCTCTGTCTCTACAGCTTTTTCTTCTTCAGTTCCATTCACATGCCCATTGCACTCTTGTCTCTGCACTTTCCCTTTTGGTGAAGAACTTGTGTTGTTATGATTAGAATTCCCATTTTCCTTTTCATGAGGGGTTGGAGTTTCGGTACCTGGGTTCACTTCGGTCAAAGCACCTAGTACTTGTGGAGGAGGATTACCTGACCCAGGTGGAGGGAGGAAGACTCCTGTGCCAGGTGCAGGGATTCGAGGAGGGGGATGCCTTGGAGGGGCTGCTGTCCATCCTGCGGAAGCTGGTGCAATTGGCACCGGTGCAGGAAATGGCATGGCGGGGACAACTGGGGCAGCCACAAACAGCGGTTGCATGCCATTCGGAGGTGGAATTTGTGGACGGATGGGTGGAGCTGGCAGAACTCCAGTTGTCTGTCCTGCAGGATAATGCTTGGGGCCTACATGATGACGCATGTGGTTAGGGGATCGGCTTGGTGGGGGACCCCAATGAGAAGATGCTGCTGGTGAAGCAAGACGTTGAGAATCTGTTGGGGGGGACCTTCTTGGTTGGGACTTGATGAAAGTAACAAGGATGCGTTGTTTACGGAAAGAAGGAATAGCATGTTTGGCAAAATCAGTGGATTTCCCTTGCATAGCCAGAAATGACCTATGGCATACAAGTATCAAACCATAAGTTTCAACAAACTTTGGAGTAAGTAAACATTGAAACAAGACGCGTATGTGATTTCCTCTCATCTGACTCTCAAATAGCAAATCTGCACCCAATTATACTGCAAGAGCCAAATCTCATACTAAATAATAATCAAAATCAGGTCAGCAAGCCCTAATTATCTATAACAATTTAACAGACAAACCATTAACTTCCACGGAACTGAATCACAAAGGTTATACAGAAAGCTCATTCAGTAAAGAGGAGGACTCCTTACTATGACATTAAAATATAGATATCAGAGGCATTATCATATAAACAGACAAGGATAACAAATATTACCCGGGGGCAAGAGAAAGCTTGAGTGTGCCCCTATAATCCCCAGGATGATCCGTGGTGATCACTCTCCCAAAAGTCATTTCACAGTCTGTCAGGAAGAGAACATGAACAGGTCTTCCAAACCAATGCGGCCAATTGTAGGGCTGCGAATGATCACCCTATAAACAACAGCAATACCAGGATGTCTTAGCAAACCTGACACCAATATAAAACCCAGACAAATAGAAAATGGAACAGAGCATGAGTCTACCTCATTAAAGAAATCAACAATGCAAGCATCAGGCTTCACAGTCATGACTTGTGAGGCAACCATCCGCTCAATAATTTCTTGAAACAAAGAAGGGATAGGTTCTACATTCTTTTCTGCCAGATTCAATTTGTGGAACAATCAATCATTTATTACAGGTGAGGTAAAAGAAAAACATCATGGTTGGAAATAAGAAAGATGAGTAAACTATAGAATGATTGGTATCAAAAGAAAATCATTATAACATGCCTCTTGAGGCTCCTGACATATTCTCTCCTTCTAGAGGTGCATCAACAACAGGAACACCCAACTGAATCATCTCCCTTCCATGCCCTTTCATGGGCCTCCTCGAAACCACAAATGTCTGACTCCCTGCTTAAAAAAAAAAGTTTTTAGCAATATTCAAAACCAAAAAAAAAAAGTAATAAAAAAGTTTCCTTAATTAATCTGCAAAATAGTGTATCGAAAGCTCACAGTTATCAGATTGAACGTCAAACAACATGCAAATCTCAAAATAAAACCCACCCATAGTATTGTCTTCCTTTTTCTACCTCTCTCTCTTAATATGATTTATCCTTAGTGAATTTTATTTCCCAATTCAAATGTTTTTTAATACATCATGGCTCTTCAATATATTTTTAGTTTTATACCATTACAAACATAGTGATAATTATGGAAACCATCAGGAAAGAAAATTGAAGAATTAATAACAAGACCTATGTTCTTAGGCACATAGATGAATATTAAAAGAGTTGGAAATTTTATATCACAGTAAGTATTCATGTACTACTCTACAGTTGTTAGGTACCAAGAAAGAGTGACAGGTACTATTTTCACTTCATTGCTTGTGAATTTTCAACTACTAAGATGAAATAGATATAGGAAACTGGTATACAAGTCAATTGCCTCGTAAGAAGACTCAAACTTGAAGAAAATGGGCTTTTGAGCATGCCATGTATTATATGCAATGACAAACATTTTGTTATCAATCATGGAAAAATAAAAGGCAGTGAAGAATCCTCTAGAGCACACTTAGTTCAATTACCTTGAAATTGTCCTCTTTTTCCTGAAATCCTTAGATCATTGACCAGTGAAACAAGTTTTGAAACTTCAGTGCCATCAAATAACTCCTCATACAACTTTAGTCCATCAGCCACATTCACCTATAAATGAAAAATCAAAATGGCAGACCTTAGAAATAGGATATAAACGATAAAAAATAATAGGGAATTATGAGAAGGCATATATACATCCAAAAGTAATTCTTTACGTGTACAAATCCAAATAAGTGGAAAAAATATAAAAGGATCCTACCATCTTCCCATCAAACATTTCATTGCCAACAAAAGTTTTTGCTAATGTTGAAAGACTTTGACTCTGATTTTGATTTTGGATAGAAAGTGACTCATTCCCTGAAAACATAATGGACAATTAATTTAAAAATTAAATGGAATCCAAACATTAAACAAAACTTTCACAGTGAACTATGTTCATTAGCTGACTCTGGTCCTATAAATGTGAGTGATGTGACGATATTCTTGTCTGTTCTTATGCAAGCAGGGAATCAATTGCAAACACTTATTTTTTTTATTTAGCACACAAATTTACAGGTAAAATGGATGCAAATGAAAGAGACAAAAGGGCACAAAGTCTGAGCTTTATTTTCCCAGTTCCTCAAATATATATGCAAATTTAGCATAATTTCCTGCTACCTTCCCTTTAATTTTAAGGGATTGCTTTCCGACACAAGTAAATCCACATTTTATTTTGGATAAAAGATGCATTCTTTACTTGTTAAGTGATGGTAGAAGCTACAGTTAAGTAACAAGGGTATAAAATTTGCAAAGATAAATTTTTCTACTTAACTGATGATAGAAGCTACAGAGAAGCATGTGAGAGAAACCAGAAATCTAAGATGATTAGGTGATATAAAAGTTTGAAGTAGTAGTTAATGTAATGCGAAGCTTGGTAATATCCATACATATGTGAAAGTTAGCAGTTCCTCCCCATAAGTATTGGGTTTAGGCTAAAAATCTCCTACATTTATATATAAGGTGTAGGGTTTAGGTTAGCAACACCCTATACTAGCATGCGCGCACACACACAGAGACTCACACTTAAACCACAATCAACAAAAAGGAAACCTTTAGAATTTGATGTAAGTCCATCATTTACAACCACAGCTTCGGACTCTGAGTTGGGCAGAGATCCTTGTGAACTCCCTGAGCCCTTCAAGTTGCCCTCAGTCTGATTCTTTGCTATAGCATCTGATAAAGCAATCAAGAGAGCAAAATGTAAATAGACTGCACAAAGATAAAAATTTATCCTTAGTAATGTCTATTTTCAAAATGTCCCTCGCTTCCCACATACCCAAATTGACTGTTAACGCATGCACAATTGATCTGATTATTTCCACCAATGAACTAACTAAACAATAGCCCAAAACAAGAAAGGTGCAATCAAGTATTCAATGTTATGCAGCGTCAAGTTAATTAGTTTACCAGAATTCACCAATGTCTTTATCATTACATGTTTCAAACAAGAGACCTCCTAATTTGGCAATGTTGCTATTGTTGGATTATAATGAATACAATAGGCTGCAATAGCCACTTCACTAAAACACCAAATTCATCATGGTTTATCATAATATATAATGACAGATTGATCCGGATCATTTACCTTTCTTCTCCTCAGCGGATACTAAACTCTTATCATCTATCTTCCCAACCTTGCCAGCAGATTTAAGTTCTTCACTCTTTTCAGTTAATGGAGTCCCCTTCTCAGGGGCACCAGTAATTCCGCTATTTGCATCATGACTATAAGACTCTACACTAGCATTAAAACCTTCCTTCGCAGCCTCAAACCGCTGCCCTTGCCTATACCCCGGCCCAGACTTCCTAACATCCTTTGCACCCACTTTAACAGGCTCCACATACCTCTGCTGCTTCCTCCACGCCACTTGCTGCAGCGCATAAACCACTTCAGCAACTGAAAAGTATTGCTGCATAAGCAGCACCTGATTCCAATTACACCTCCTTTGCTGAATGGCGCCAACGACCATATCATACTCTCCAGGCTCACCAACTATACGTAAATGGTGACAAAGAGAGTCTATGATCGCATTGGCGGCTGCGAATTCGCTTCGCAGCCAGCCAATAAGGCTATCCCTCTCATCAACAAACCATTGCTGGCGGTAGTGGATCTCACCACCAGCACCGCCACTGCCAGCACCCGCACCACCACCACCACCACCACCACCACCACTAGGAAACTGCATTTTGTCCTGTGCTACCACATTTCCCGATGGCATTGCCATGAGAACTCAATATCAACAATACACTACTACCAAATATAGAGCATAACCCTAACGCAAACTAGATCTAGGCAAAAAATAAAAATAAAAAATAAAATAAACAACAACCAGTTTTTATCGCACAAAAGAATAATAATAATAAAAAAAGCGCAATTGAAGAGGACCCCACTAAATAAAATGCAGAATTCGGAAGAAAGAAAGCGAAAAGCAGAAAACTTGGTTCGGAAGAAGAGCGCCCCAAGAATGATTTGAGGTGAACAAAAAAAGAATTGAATTTGGGAAAATGGATTGTGTTATGGAAATATAGAAGATGGATGAGGGAAGAAAGAATGTTAAATTAGAGAGATCTAGGTAGCAATGGAGGGAATTGAGAGTGAGGGAGTTTGTTGGAGTTAGAGTGACGCAAAGGAAGGAGCTTGAAGATGAAGATCTAGGGTTAAATGTAGAATTTTGGAATTAAGGGGAATGGCTTATTCATCACGCATGTGTATGTATGTATATGTATGTATGGTCCTAAATGCTGCCTCACACACACATTCACAACTCAAAACATCAACATAACTCTCTCTCTCTCTCTCTATTTCTATTTTCTAATTTTTGTTTTTGTTAGTGTTGTGAATCTGGGACTGTGGTGGTAGAGGGGGTTGCTGAATTTGGATTTTGGAGAGAATATTCTGGAAGCAAAACGTGGGGATTTTCGTCATTTCAGGGTGTACGGGGGGCAACACCGGAAAACAGATTTTGTGTGTTACTAGTTTCTTTCAATCCTCTCTTGCATTCAAACACGTTCACTCATGGAAGCGAATGAGATGTTCCATGATATAAACTATAAAGTGTTTTAATATTTTTAACAATTATTTAATTATAAAATATAAAATCTTTTTATAAATTTAAGATTAATCATTAAAAATACTACAACATTTATTATGACATCCCTGAACATCAATCCCTCCTATTATATACTTTTTTTTTGGTTTGTATTTTTGTTGCTCGAATATATTTATATTTATATATTATGTCATTTCAATTTTGTCTCTCGCTTTGGTCATGGATTTTGACCTGACCCTTCATGTGTTTGGTAACTTTGAATAGCATATTTTGTTCCTTAAGCAAAGGTTACACCTTTTTTTTTTTCATTCGAGAATTCTTTTAACCAACTAGTGTGTGCTCCATAATTTCAATATACTTTAGGTCTAGGAAATTGGTCTCATTTACGAAATACAAAGTTGAGACAATTTTGTTTTAATTATGTCATATATTATAATAATAAAATTGTAACAGAACACTTTCAATAAATGTCAGCTCTAGTTATAGTCTTTATAGTAGGTAATTTAGTAAGTTAAAATATTCAATTAATAAAGTATCTTGGACTAAACAATTTGTTTTGGAGCTAAATGAAAGAATTATTTAATAAACTCGTACCATCAAGAGAAAAAGTGTGATTTACTCAAATTTGAAAGTGGATAGCTGTAATTACAATAGACAACCATTATAACCAATTTTTTTCCCTAAATAATTATGTTTACATGTAAATACATTAAATTATAGAAAACATGAAATTTCATGTATAGTTTATCAATAGTTAAATTATTAGATTACCATAATTTCATAAACTATTGTTTTATCTAAAATGTTTCCTAAATTATATACACTAAATTTTTTTTTTTTTATAAGTGCTGCCAAACAAATGAAATGATATAAAACATACTATGCCTAAACAAACCTATATATACTAAACCTTCATTCTCTTCGTATCTACTACTAGTTAATTACTAGTTGAGGTAAGAACAAATATACTCTTAGGAGTTAAGTCGAAAAATATTTATTCATTAATATTAGATCAAACATGAGAATGAGATATATATTTTAATAAAATTATATTGATAAACTAACAGATATTATGGATAAAAAATAATTAAATAAGATAAAATCAAATTGTAAAGAGATTTTTGTAGATTACATTTAACTTTTTACAATATTAAGACTTTTTCAACCTGAACTCATACATTTAATCTAACTAGTAACAACTATTTTCAAATGAACATAAAAAAAAAAAAATTAAACACATGAGCCGAACTGCCAATCAATTTTTTATTTTTTTGGTTAACAAAGGGGTGAGAGGCCCAAACACAACAAAATTACAATCTAAAGTTTCTGGACAAGAAAATGACCATGAAATCATTTTGCAGCAACTGTTGCATCCGCTAAGGAGGGGAATTCCAGAATTGAAGGCACTGATTTTTTCAATCTGTTATTTTTTTTTATATTAATCAATGTAGGGTTTTGTTATTAAATAAAAATACTCTACGGGGTCTTAGGTTCAGGCCCAAATAAAATAAGAAATAATATCACACGATAGATGAATGCAAAAATAATACTGCTCAAGCACTTGAACAATGAACAAGTAGAAGCTTATGTACAGAAAACCCAATAAGGAGACCACAATTGGGTTACGTATATCTATCTTGTCAGCCCAACTATTTGCTGTTCCAAAAAATAATAAATAAAAAAGAGAAACCCATTCACCAAAAAACAAAATAAAGAGAGAAACCTACTAAATCAATGTAGCTTACTACATTTTATTTAGGGTAAGTTACTTATTTAATATATTTGATCTCTAATATTACCCAAAAATACTATTGAGGATTATATGATGCAATTGCTCTATTTTTAAAATTATATGGAATGCGTAGACCCCTACACCCTTCCACGGATTCTCTCACATTTGTGATATTTTGTTCAAAAACCATGGAAAGGTGCAAGGGTTTTTTTACACCCTTCCACGGATTTCATATGATTTTACAAACAGAGCAATTGCATCATATAATTCTCAAAGGTGTATTTTGGTAATATTAGAGACCAAATATATTAAATAAATAACTTGCCCTTTTATTAACATGCTAACCACCTTTCAAAATTTAATTTTGATGCACTCACATTATAACCGGCATGATTCGCATATTTATATGATTTTAGAAGTAAGAATTTAAAAATTAATTACTTTTAATGATGTGATAATACCTGATTAAATATATGTATAAAATCTTTCTATATCGACAATGCATAGAAATTAAATTTTTTTATCTTAATCCAAACAACTCACTCATTCAAACATTCTTTTACGCTTATAAATTTTTAAAAGATTATATTCTTGATAGATGTGAAATAAGCGTAAAACAACGCTTGGATGGTGAGTTGTTTGGATTAAAATAAAAAAATTTAATTTTCATGCATCATTAATATAAAAAAATTTTACACATATATTTAATTAATTATTATCACATTATTAAAAATAATTAATTTTTAAAATCACCGTGAGTGCATTAAAATTATACTATAAAATAAATTTACCTGATTATTAAGAACCTTTAATACGTTGGTAGCAATTTTTCCTCAAAAAAAATTATGTAGGGGAAGGGAAAGAAAGTCAAAGTGGGCTGTGGCATCAAATGAGGCGACTTTCCATATTCATCGTCGGTACATTGCACCAATCACACAAAATTGATGAGTCTTCTTTCATGGTAAAATCATAATATGATCCATAATAGATAGAATAAGTATAGCTGTTCATCACCTAAAAAATATAATATTTTATTGAGAATAAAAAATTAATGATAAAAATTGAATATAAGTTATATATTTAGAATATTTTATTCGGATCCATTATAAACTCGATCTATGATAGACATTTTCAATTTATATCAAACCACCCCACATAGGGGTGTCAATGGGGTGGGAACGGGGAGCGAAAATTCCCTGTCCCTGCCCCATACCCCGTCATAGGGGAATTTTCGTCCCCATCCCCATTTTCCACGGGTTCCTATTCCATATTTCTCTTTATTACTTTTAATAGATATTTTAATAAAAATAACCAAAAAAATTGAAAAATTAATACAAAAATACTAATATAGTGAAACATCATTTAAATATATCTTGTCCAAAATAATAAGTTATTTAAATCTCAATATTATATTTAGAAAAATAAAACAATACAACATAATGAGATGTAAAATGACTAAAAAATATATACTAGAAATTAATTAATAAGAATATTTAAGACATATTAAATAATTCGGAATGTGAAATTACATAAAAGCTACAATATATATTATATAAATAAGAGTATTTTAGATATTTAAGATATTTCGGGAATTCTCCGCTCGAATCCCACCACTACCTTGGAGGGATTTTGCCCCATCCCCATTTCCATGGAAAAATTTCTTCCTTTGGGTCCTCATTCGGGGCGTTCCCGTGGCGTGGAGAATTTTGAGATCCGTAACCCCACACCCCACCAAAATAAAAATAAAGTGTTTTTAGTGTTAAACGTATAAAAGC
Organism: Stylosanthes scabra; assembly: GCA_036250425.1. NCBI lineage: Eukaryota > Viridiplantae > Streptophyta > Magnoliopsida > Fabales > Fabaceae > Stylosanthes > Stylosanthes scabra. Next base: position 94,466 of record JASCZI010211520.1, read on the forward strand.
TTTTTTTCTTGGGTGACCGAACATATATAAAAGGTTTAAAACGTGTTTGTAAATTTTCAGCTGAAGAAAAAAGTATATAGATTTCTGGTTTGTTTGAACATTATTATCTATTATAAAAACAAATAATTTCTAATATTTTGACATATTTGGAAAAAAATACCATAAAAAGAAAATTTCTATAACATAGAAAACTTAAAAGACCAATAAAAAAAAAGCATTTTTAAAGAAATTGGTCCAAAGTAGTCCTTAGTTTTTGATAATCCATATTATTAGTGAGAGTATAAACAAAAGAAGGTGAGCGCTTAAAGGAGGGAGTGGTAATCCTTGGATCATGGCTACGCCTACTATCTCGCTCTCCCTCTCTCTCTCTCTCTCGCGCGCTTTATTTCTTCACCAAAACCCTTCTCTCTCTTACCAACCAACCCAATCCCCCCACTTACCCCTCATTCTCCGGAATCAACCCTCTTCATCACTCAGTACTTCCCTTTTCTCTTTTTTCTTTCTACCCACCTGCAAATCTCGATCCTGATTTTATTTTCTCATTTTTTAACCATAAAAGTTTTGGTTTTTATTGCAGGTTTAGGTGTTTCGGCCAAAAGGGATAATGGGGTGGTTCCCAAAGCCACAGGGGGTGCATTGGAAGCGGATTCGAATTCATCCATTTCTACCAAGAACTCCACCAATCCGATTGTTGTTATTGACAACTATGACAGCTTTACCTATAACCTTTGCCAGGTTCATTATTTCGCCTCTTTTGTAGTGCCTTCTTGATGTATGTTACAATGGTTTCTTTTTTTTCAATTATTATTATTTTCTCTGATTGGTTTGAGGTAATGATATTAGGGCATTGGCTCATTGCCATTGATTGTGTGGTATAACCGCATAGCAAATTTCATTTGGAAAAAAAAATTGAATTTCTTCGTTGAAACAATAGGAATTGAATTGATTAGAAGAATTTTTGTTTTTAGATGATCAGTTAATGGAATTTATTTAAAATTTTCAATGTATTTGGATACAATTATGTCTAAAACTCTAAACACGTTGAGTTTTGCATGGTACAAAATTTCAAAGTGGTGTATATTTTGGAACTAGAGGGATTAAGACCACTTCAGTTACATTGTTACAATTGTTCACACTAATTTGAAACATTATTTCCACGGTTTAGTTTGTGATTTATGTTTATGTGTTGATTTGATACTACAATTCCATGTTGTATCACAGCCGTGTCTTGTCCATTAATCTTAAAAATTTCTTGTTTCGTTGTGTTCATGTTGCATCATATCTGTCCTCTCTGTTATATCCATGATCTTGATCCTCTTGAATTGAGGTGGAAACCAGCAATGGCAAATAGCTCGATGTAGGATTCATATGGATCATTTCTGAACTAATGCAGAGTAAATGTAATGGATGTTGAGGGTTAAAATTGTGAATGATTTACTGTAAAGACAAAAGAATGAAGTGTTCTGCTCATCTATTTCAAACACAGGAAATTGATGGATATGAGAGTTTGATTCTAAGGACTGGTTTGGTTGCCTAGTAAATTATTATTAGTCTGAGAACCCTCTAAGCAATGGCGTGTTCTTTTTACCAATCTACTCCATCCACTTAACTCCACTTGGCTGCATATATTTTGAAAACATGCTGCAGGTTGAATTCCTTTTGCCATCTTATCTTTTGCTTCATAAAAAAATTTGAATTTTGAAACTCCTCTCCGATTTCATTTGATTTGGAATTGGGTTGAAAGTCTCATGGAGAATGTGCTGTTACACTTGTACATCTTTTAACTTCTACTGGTTGTGGAAAAACAGTATTCTAACATTGTGTCTATGATATTTGCAGTATATGGGGGAGTTGGGATTCCAATTTGAGGTGTACCGGAATGATGAATTGACTGTGGAAGAGTTGAAAAGGTTTTTTTTTTTTTTTCATCAAATGCCTATACATGTATAAAATATTCATATTGATGATGCAAGTTGTGGGAGTATAGATATTCTTATTCTTAAGATTCCCAATTTAAGCTATGGTTTCTTAAAGTTCTATTATTTTTATTAATAGGAAAAATCCTAGAGGAGTGCTAATATCACCAGGCCCAGGTAAGACTTTTCTTGAATTTTCATTTATTTTCCTTTCTATAAATTTATACCAATAGTTAAATGTTTATATATTAGAAGAAAATGAACTAATAGAATACACACATAAGACATATAATACACAATATTCAACCTTACAGGCACGCCTCAAGATTCTGGAATATCTTTGCAAACTGTATTGGAACTTGGGCCAACCGTTCCTTTGTTTGGCGTATGCATGGGTTTGCAATGCATCGGAGAAGCTTTTGGAGGTGAGTCTTCTAAGATTTCTTCAACCCTTTAGCCGCCACTGATATATTTGGTGCATATTACTGAGAGCAAGATCTCTTTGATAAATTTGTGTATACTTTTTTTTTTTTGCGCAAACATGGCTTTTGGTTTCAGCGGCAAGCATCCCCTGTATTTTAAGTTTCATCATTTTCATTTCTTCCGTTTTGCTAAACAATTTGAATAGGATTAAGACATTGTGCCTTTAACCTGTGCAGGGAAAATTGTTCGCTCTCCCCTTGGTGTCATGCATGGAAAAAGTTCCTTGGTGTATTATGATGAGAAAGGAGAAGATGGATTATTTGCTGGATTATCAAAGTAGGGAATCATTGATTTTATTTACGAAGTTCAATTGCTGTATGTTGATTTGTTTGATTTTTTCTGTTTTTCACTAGCATTAGTATAATTAGCCATCAGTTCAGCCACTGCATTCTCTTCACTCGTAAAGCTTCCTGAGTTTTGTGATTGTTTGGTCTGACCATGCTGTAATCATTTTCAGTCCTTTCTTAGCCGGTAGATATCACAGCCTTGTGATCGAAAAGGAGAGTTTTCCTCATGAAGAACTTGAGGTGACAGCCTGGACTGAGGATGGTCTTATAATGGCAGCTCGTCATAAGAAGTATAAGCATCTACAGGTAAAATCATATTCCTTCTGTTGGAATTTCTTTTGATCAAATCAATAAAAGATTTTTCACCCTTCTCTGAGATTCAGGAAAATTGTGTAATATGATTCAATTTTGATATGGATTTCATTTGACAGATTTCTGAAATATTTTGAAATATCTTCTTTCATGGACCTGAATTTGGACTTAATAGAGATCTTCTGTGTCATCATCACTATAATTAACCGGCAATTCTGTGCTAAAGTTTGAGTTCTTGAAAATTGCAGGGGGTGCAGTTTCATCCAGAGAGCATTATAACAACTGAAGGAAAGCAAATTGTTCGGAACTTTATCAAACTCATTGAGAAAAAGGAGGTTGGAGGTTCATGAAAGTGTTTCATTAATGCTGAATGCTTAATGCCTTGTTTGTGGTTTGAGGACCACATACATGAAAGGCAAAACCGTTTTAGAAATTCAATTGCAAAACCAATAACGAAGAGTTTTATTATTCTGTGTTGACCATAACTTAGGATTTGATTAATTAAATAGCAAAAACCTCAGCATAAGGACCAGAAGAAGGAGGAGGAAGAAAAGTGAACAAAAACAGGTTTAAATTTTGTTTCGATAGAGCGAAGGTGATCGGAGATATTTTTAGGTAGTGTTTTGGTCTTTTGATATTTCAGGAGTCTCCGGAGATCTAATTTGGGTTGTGTCGTTTGTGTTGCGTTGCCTTTGATTTTGGGTATGGTTTGTTGAGGTGTCGTATTTGGAGTTGAGTTCCAGTTTAGGTGTGGATTGTTATGCGGTGTTAGGTTTGATTTGCTTGTTGTTGTTGTTGGACCTTTCTTTTCTCCCACTGGACGAGTGGTCGAGAGCTTACCTTAACGATCGAAGAAAATTAGCAAAATCCTCATGTTCGAGTGAAATTGATCCTTGAATACATCAAATCATTTAGAATCAAAGGTTTATATTTGATGTTGAACATTCATCAGCAAAATTTATTAGTAGAATTTGGTATTACATATTTATGTGCAAGGCATTGAATTCAAGTTGGCTGTAGTTGATGACGATCTTTATTTTCATTCTCTAGCATAAAGATTTACTGATTCTGTAGCGTGCTACCTTATGAATTATTATTATTATTTGTTGTGCGGCTGTCTAGTAAGGTTCTAAAAACTTGACCGATTATTAAGCTGGTAATATATTTTTCAAAAGAATATATTTTTATTGACCGGTTTTTAGCCGATTTTTGCAATTGATTTTTTAGTTATGGATAGGCTAAGTGATGATTTTCTATTAATCCGATTAAACCGGACAGTTGGGTCTAATTATTGGTTTGACTATTGCCTTCCCCTCCTCCTTCCACTTCAAACCTGGTTGGCACCCAACACAAATGCTTTATGATTCTATTATTCTATCTATCCCATTCTTTTTGTTTTGTAATTGTATTATTAGTTAACTGCTTTTAATTGTTATCATAACAATGCAAAAATAAATCCAAAGTGTCAGCTGTCTAGCTCATAAGTCTTGAATTAACAATTTAATATTCTGAAAATCTTAACCTACTTGTTTGTATCAGAAGCTCAATTCCTTTTATAAGTCCTCAGTTATTTATAATTTTATTTTCTAATTAATAAAAAAAAGTGTAACAAAACTAACGTCTATCTGCATCGACATTAATGGTGTTAAACTGCTAATCACAGGCTGAACAGAAATAACAATATTTTTAATCCATTTATTATGGCAACGTAAGAGGAAAATAAAAATTATTTTAAAAGTAAAGACATGTTTAGAGTTGTGTCAGGGTTTATGTTTGTTGTTAAAGGTGAAGCCAAGAACAAGAATATTAAACATTAGATTCGCCCGTTACAAAAACATGCACCCAAATTGGTCGGTCTCCATTCAGACTTTCACAATGTCGTTTTCTGCTTGTGTTTAGATTCCCCCCCCCCTATTATTAATTATTATATAGTACAAAATCATTTATCTTTTTATTAAATGATGTGTCTAAACAAGAAAAAGCTGAAATCAAGTGGTTCATTTCCTCCTAATTTTTTCCCTCAAGTTATTATAGTTATTTTGTTTTGAGAAGGGGGTGTTAATTTCTATGCATAAAATGTTTAATGAGAAGAGAGTAGCATGAAGAAAAAAGCATGTCATGTTATGGCCTCAATTTCAGGAAAGTAATTTGTTGAAAGCAAACTGTTTTGTCTCCAATCACATCATCTTTTAGCTTTTAGTCCCTCTGAAGGAACGACTTTAACATGGAAATTTCGTTTTCGAACGATAATAACGGGATTTGATTATTTCTCAGGTTAATTCATAATAATTCATAATAGCAATAAAGTCAAATTTGAGATTAATTATTGTGCTAACTGTCTTTTTCCTTAATCGGCATGCAAGATGCAACCTGTCTAGTATTTATTCAAGCTTCTAAGTTCTACTCTCCTTTTTTAATTTTGACCTATTGCAGACCTATTTATTTATTTATTTATTTATTCAATAATGCTATTTCCCCTAAATTCGGTGCTTCTCCTCATAACTAATAATATTGGTATCTTAGGTGTGTGCTCACTTTATTTTCTTTTTTTTAAGAAAGTAATGTGAACGTATTGATGTTCAATTGAAAAACTTGGGTTATGATTAATTAGAGTAGTGGTGGAGTAATAATTGGGATGTATTTATACAAAATACAAACCAATGAGGATTGTAGAAGTAGAAGTAGTGTGTATTGGTTGGTTACTAATTACTTGTGCCACAATTATCATCTAACTCAAATATGAGATGACATGTTTTAACAAATAGTTTGTTGATGGAAATAGATATTTTCAACATAATGTTAGGTAGGGAAATTAACTGAGATGCATTGCTTTTTCTTTCTATCAGAGGCTTAGTTGGCAACTTAGGCAAAGCCATGCATAAAAGTGTTCACATAATTTACCTGCAAGTTGCAATTCAAGTTGCAGTTGTATATGCTCTTCAAGTTTCTACAAAAGCAGCTCAATTTGAACATTAATGTTTCAACTTTCGTAATGTACAAAGAACTCAACCACCATGTTGAAATTTCTAACCCAATCCAGTCACCAGAAGAAAAAAACATGAGAAAGAACAAAGTCCCATTAAACTGACCAGTCTCAAGTCTCAACACCTCTGCTGTATTCATTTGTCACATTCACCCTTCCTTGACTTTGGATTCCAATTACAAAGATGTACCATCTTTGATTTCCATAAGCTGACAAATATGACCCCATATATACTATAACTCTGTATCATCATGGACCAAAAAATAATGCTACAATTTCAGGGTCATTACAGCACTAGTGTTTAATATATTTGATGATTACCTAACACTGATTAAATAAATAATTTATTGAAACCCTCCTCAATTATGGTCTAAATACAGAGAAATCAACAGATATATCAATTTGTAAAGCATAAGAGACATGAATAACAATACCTGGGAACCTAAAAGGTATGAAACTATACACATACCCCACCAACAAGAACCATATCAAAACTATCATATTCGGAATTCTATGCCTCTCTTTCTCTCTATACACCAAAAAGAAAAAAAATTCAACCCAGGTAATCAAACTGAATCAATGAAAATATTATCTTCAAGTGGAATACTCTCTCAAAATGCAGAAGCTTCTTCTGCCTGGCTCCCTCTGCTGCGATAATGTCGCTTGCCGTGGTGGCGCCGGCCACCGCCGAACGTCACGGGGTCGAATTTTCTTAGCCTCTCAGCTTCTTGGGGATTAATGACGCACTCCGTTGGAGGGATTCGGTATCTGACTTTGTCGTAACAGTAAGAGTATGTCATGTGCTTCTTCCTGAAGTTGTCCATCTTGATTCTTTGTGCTGGTGTGACACCGGTAGGAACTGCTTTGTTAGTTTCAGCACTCTCACACTTGGCTTCGTGATCAATAGGATCGACCGCGCAACCGTGCAAGACAAGATCAGAGAACTCAGCAACATAGGGTGCATACTTGTAATTCACTCTGTATTTGCCTCCATTGGTAGCCCAATCTGATGCATCCCATATTGTGGCGTACAAAGTCATTGGCTTCGAAGGGAAGTCACCTCCCATAGATTCTGTCCTCTTGATTTCCCTAATAGGAACATTATCTACATAAAATCTGCACAAAGAATAGGAACACAGAATCATGAGAACAGCTAAACATTAGCCAAAACTAGAAAGCATGACAGAATTAGCATGCTTGAAAAAGCACAAAGAAACCATCATATAGTAACTTCAGCAATATTTGAATAAAGTTACAATGATATTTGCTTAAACCATGTTTAGTTAAACAAAACAGGGGATTTGGTATACAAAACAAACAAACAAAAAAGACATGTTTGAACAAAACCTGGTCAATCCAACAACAAAACCATCAAAACACTACTTGAAAACAAGAAGACAACAGAGTAAGTAAAATCCAGTAAGAATGATGAAAACAAAACAAACTACTATAACAAAAAAAAAGAAATGTTGTGTTTGTGTAGTGTATAAAATATCAAAAAGAACCAAATATAGTATGTTGAGAATCAGATATATAGATATGCTTACATGATCTGAGAATCAGTCCACAGAATACTGTACTGATGGAAATCCTCAGCAGGATCAAACCAGAGGCCATATCTTTCCTCTCTGCCAATGCTTGTACTTCCATTGCCATAAACATTGGTCTGAATCCTCCAGTCTTTGCCTCTTATGTTCCCCAAGAACTCAAAGTCTATTTCATCATGGTTGTTCTGGAACATGTCACCATTTGACATCTACACACAGATAATAGTATGAAATAAATCACAACCTTTTTTTTTCCCTTTTTCTTTCAGATAAGTTAAAATATATAGGCAGAAACACTGACATCATTAGTTCAAAATTCAAACAAACAATTCAACTCCAAACAAGTAAAAATAAATAAAAAAAGAACTTGGTTTGAAAAAGTCTAAATCTTTAATAGTATCTAGTGATGACGTTGAGGCTGAAGAAACTGAAGCTGAAACTTGAAAGTTATCTTGATGTACTACTATACATTACATCATTGAACAAGATACTAGCAAACGCGCTTCAAGGATCCTATGAGTGAAATCCTGAGAGCTGTTTGGATCATGTTCATAGTTTGACATATTAGGAAATGAACCAACGAGGGGAAAAGAAGCTTGCTATGAGAAAGAAAACAGCAAAAAAGAAGAGAAAAACCTCTCTTTAGCGATGATGGTGATTAAGTTTCTAAAATAGGATAATACGAGTAAAATTAAGAGGAGAGAAAAAAGAAACTTTTTTTGTTTCAAAAATGGAAATAGAAATATAGAATCTTGAATTGAGGAGGAGTTAGAGGGAGCGATTACTGACATAAAAGGCAACGACAACCCCGGCGGTGTAGTCAGCAGGTAGCTTAATGGAAGCACTGAAGTATCCATGGAGGTAAAGATCATGAGACACGAAGCCAGAACCTGCAAAAACAGAAAAGGTGAAGACTTTGTTTGACCCGTTGAAAACAAGAATGAAAGGAGAGAAGAAGAAGAAGAAAGAAGGACCTGTTCTCTCATCGAGTGAAAGATGGACGGTTTTGCCATCCCTATGAATGACCAAGTTGTTGTCCCCAAACAAGGGTGCGTACCCTTCATCGAAGGGTATGATGGGCAATAAGCTTCTTGATGAAGCAGAAGCCTCAACCAAAAATAGCACACACAAGAAGAGCATGACCAACCCTCCTCCTCCTCCTCCTCCCAATCCCATGTTTGTTTATCTTTTTTGCAGAGAAAAAAAGATTAATAGTGTGTACAAGTTATATAAGAAGTAGTAGTGGTGGTGGAAGAAGAAGAAGAAAGAGAGAGAAGGGGTTTGGAATATGTGTGTACAGCTAGAAGCGATAGAGAGAGCCGAAAAGGGGTTTTGTTTGTTTGAGACTTGAGAGTTGAGAGGAAGACACTGCCAACCTCATTTTATTGAAGAGAGTCTTCAAATCTTCACAACTTTATTAATTCATTTCTCTTTTGCTAATTACTATTTAAACAACAATTTACTCTAAATATCACTACTTAGTCTTTTTTTATATCTTACTTGAGGATATAATTTTGACTTCTTTTTAACAATTTGGACCATGATTGAGCTTATTTAAAAACTCAAGTGTTTTTAAAACATGTATCAACATTTTATTTCTATTTATTTGTCAATTATCAATAATCAATTATTTAAAGTACACTCTAGTCTAGTCTAGTAGATTGAAAACTAAGTAAATTAAATACACGTAGATGGAAGAAAAGAGTTGATGAGAGAGGCTTAAACACGCGGCTCTGTTTCTCATTGCAACGTATCCCTTCTTTTCTCTTCCACCTTAGTCCATTCCTATCTCCTAAATCTATTTTTAAAATGTTCTTCGCTTCTTGCACTAAAATGAAAGTTATTACATCCAATTATTACATGAAACTTTTAATGTATTTATTAAAATCAAAATTTTGATGTTTTTTACTAATATTAATTTTAATATTAAATAAAACTTATTTTTCATTAAATCTATTTTTTTCTGTTACAACAACTCAATAATATTATGCAACAACTTTAATTTAGAGTTTTAGAATAATGCAAATTTATTGATAGATACCCTACAGTTTTGGAACAATTTTTAATTGGGGTACTTTATGAATTCATCAAATATCTTTGTACCCTGAAATTTTAAATTAAAAACAAACAAAAAGAAAAAGAAAAAAAGAGAGAGACCATTCACCATTATTACTTGTAGTGAACATGGCCTATGATGGTTTAAAATGAAATTTTATTAAAAGGATAAAAAATTAAAACTTTGAAGACTTGAGAGTTGAGAGAGGGATAAATAAAGTTTTAAAAACCCATAATAACAAAAGCAGGAATGACAAATAAAAGTAGAGGACGCCAGGGCAGTAACCAATCCATAAGGGAAAAATATAAAGAAGAATGATTAAGGCTGAGATGGATAATCATATTCTATTAACTTTTGTACACAAAAAGGAGAACCCCTTTAATAAATTTCATATTTTTACTATATTTCAAATGCAAGTAAATTTGTATAAGGTTAAACTGGGAAGTTAAACTGTATTAGAAGTTGTAGTTTGTATGCATAGACATAATTCTAATAATATTTTCTAAAAATTTATATTTAGAGTGTCTATTACATATATACTTTTTTTTTATATTTTATATTTAAAAAAATGTTTATTATAAAAAGCTAAATATATAAAAATTAAACGTAAACAAAATATACGTACTTACCAATATAAATAAAATTTGTTGGTTTTGAACTTTTTCTTAAAAATATTATCTTTCTTTTTCTTAAGTAGGATGTTTTATTAATAAATGGTTAATTTTTATCCTTTTAATAATACTTAAGTTATTATTTATTTTAAAAATTCATATATGCTTATTTTTCTATTTTACTCTTCTATGAAAAAAATATTTACTAGCCATCATCAAATTTACACAAAGAGTTTTTTTGTTAATATACAATTAAATATGAATTTATTAAGCGTATTTTTTTAGACCATATTATTTGGTAAATTTATTCAAAAAAAAAGAAGATAATTTGTTCTTAATATGATTTATTGAGAATAATGTTTTAAAAATGAAAAACTTTGTTTATTTGATATAAACTTTCTTTCATAATTGATAATTCATATTTTTGGTATATCGGCTTGAAGTATTGAAAGACATCAATACCCTCGTGTGCCCTAACAGTTCCATACTTCCATGGATAAAAGGCTGCGTTTGTTTATGAGGACAAGATAAAATAAGACACTGGGACAGAAACAGTAGGACATAAACACTAAAATTTAATATCTTTATAGTGTGTTTGGCAATAATGGACAGAACGCATATGAACAAAGCTAAAATTTAATGTAAATGACACTTTTATCATTTTAAAAAATGTAACGTTGGAATAATAAATCATTTTGTGTATAAAAAGAAAAAAAAATTATTAAAAAATTATTTGTCCATCTTCCTAAATTCTGTGTCCTTCATTCAAAAGTGGACAAAGAGACAGTGGATATTCAGTTAAAGATAATGTGTTCAGTGTCTATGTCTCTGTCACCAAACAGATTTGTATATGTCTATGTCTCAATGTCCTGTACATCAGAAACAAACGTAGCCAAAATGATAAAAGCACGTGTCAATATGCGAAAATAAGTGTGATAAGGGCAAGGCCATTAAATGAACAAAAATGAAAATTGCGTGGGCAAGAGTTCAAAAATTCGGCGGCCCATACCCCAGTGATTATGCCACGCGTCTCTCACGTGACAATCAATTTTCTAACAGCGTCGAACTTGACGCTCCCCACAGCCACAATCAAAACCCATGATTCTTTTCTTTTATAATGGTCGGTTTTCAGCGTTGCCACTTGCCAATCCCCTCGTCAACACGTGGATTCGGTAAAATTTTTCGATCAAATATTTTTGCTTTAAAAAAGCAGAAGCCATTTTTTTATATTTGGTAACTCAAAAAGTTAAGGAGTTTTTGTTTTCGACTTTTGAGAGCACTCAAGAGTAGCTTTTTAAAACTGGCTCTGGCTCTTCAAAAAGTAAAATAACGAATTAACCTTATATTTTAATAAAAAACTAATTTTATCCTCAATTAATTATATTTAATTTTATATTAATGCATTACATACTAACAAAAAGTTCGCTATAATAATTTATTGTTTGAGAGCAACTATCAAATAGATTTACCAAACGTGATATATATGGTTAGCAATTTTGAGTTATTTTACCAAACGGTTATCATGTGACTCTCTGTCAGCTGCTTTTTGAGAGCACAAAGAGCTCAATCATTTTTTGAGAGCACAAAGAGCTCAATTATTTTTTGAGAGACACAACATTATCAAACCGAACCTAATCTAAATATCAATCAAATTCCAAGGGTTATTATTTTTCATTATGTTCTTAACCTCTTCCTAATGATACCCCGCCGTTCCCTTTTATTCTTTAATAACAATAGGGGAATGCTACTACCGTATACTTTATTAAAATTAAATTGTTCTAAACATTTGAAATATATAAACTAAAAAGAATATTCTTTAAGGTTTTGAATTCTTTTTCAAGAATAGGTTTTTTAATTCATTTAGAAAATTAAGAAAAAATATAAGATATAATTAATTTTAGAGAAAGTTTAAGGAACCAATAATTTTTAGCAAATAAGTGACAAATAGACTTTTTTCTTCTTTTCTCTCTCCTCTTTTACCATCTATTATTTCCCTAATTACACTTATGGGCTCTCTATTAGTCCCTAATATTAGTTCCGTAATATTACTCTTAATTTTATATTTAAATAAAACATTTTTCCATAAACAAAATCTAATATGATAGTAATGATGATAATTTTTTAAAATATTTATCCTAATTGTAGAACAAAGAAAATTGCATGAAAATGTATTTATTGCTATCATTACAAATAAATCATCTCTCATTTTTTTAAATTATAGATTAAGAAAATGATTATCAGGATATAGTGTTATACTATTATATATTGATAACATGATATGAAGGATGATTAGGTCGATGCAAATAAGATATTTTGTATTTTCTTTTAGAAAGATCGTATTAATAACATAGTTAAAACATATATATCAATTTTACATGTTTTTAATTAAAATAAAGATTATGATAAGTATCACATATTCTTTTATAAATTTATATAAAATATTTTCAAATTAAAACATATCACTTGCATTATGTTGAAGTTAATTTTATATAACAGAAGTGATATATCCCCAAAAAAAAAAAAACTTTTATATAACTTACTGTCAAGTGTATTTAATGTTTACCATAATTTTTATTCAGAAAAAGTTGTTGAGAAGTAAATTTTAATTTTATCTTTAATATTTACCTTATATTTTAAACTTATAATTAATATTTAATTTCAATTTCACTTCTAATATTTTAAAATATTTCAACTATGCCTCTGAATATAATATGATAATCATATAATAACCTAACATTGTCGCATTAGCACATTTCTTAATAACCATCAATGATATGATTGAAATTTATTTAAAATATTAATAATAAAATTGAAATATTTTAAACGTTAAATATATTTTAAAAATTTTTTAAAAATGTTAAAGAAAAAATATATGTTATTCTATTTTTTATAATATAGCGTCATATAATTAGATATAGCTAAAAAATATTACACGAACTTGTAAATTAAAATTAAATTGAAATTAAAAATGAGAAAGAGATTAAGAAACTCAAAATGTAATGAGTGTGAAGTAGGAAATTTGATTGATGTGAATAATTGACTTATTGTAATACCCTTTCCTTGTTTTGCTAAATATGTGTATGTCATATCAACCTCTAATTCTGATTCTCAAGGCCAAGTTGCAATCTTGGTGCTTCACAGCTGACCTGACACGCTGTCCGGGTGTCCCCTTCTCCATCCATCTCACCACTCCACCCTCAACCTCAAGTAGCCGTTGCCCCGCAATCCAAGCTCCCACCTCCCACTACTTAACGCCGTCAATCACTCGTCAATATGGTCTAGGGGTGTCAAAATTCTCCACGTCGCGAAGATCTCCGCGGGTCCCAAATGGGCACTCGAAGGCGGGGAATTTTTCCCATGGGGCGAGAATGGGGCAAAATCCTCCCGAGACAGTGGCAGGGACCCGAGCGGAGAATCTCTGACTCCGTCCCCGAATCCCCGAAAAATAATAAATACTTTAGATACCCTTATTTATATAATATATATTGTAACCTTTTATGTAATTCTACATTCCAAAATTCACTAAATTATTTGAAATGCCTTAAATATCCTTTTTAATTAATTTTTAGTATGTGTTTTTAGTCATTTTACATCTCATTATATTGTATTATTTTATTTTTTTAATATAATGTTGAGTTTTAAATAATTTATTATTTTGGGTAAGATATATTCAAATAATGTTTTACTATATTAATATTTGTGTACTAATTTTTCAATTTTTTTTTATTTTATTAAAATATCCATTAAATTTAAACAGGAAATGAAAAATCCATAGAGGATGGAGAATTCGCGAAAAATAGAGACGGAAACGAAAATTCCCTATGACAAAAAATGGGCGGAAACGAAAAAAATTTTGGGAGCAGGAACGCATCCCACCGCCACCCCGTTTCATTGACACCCCTAATACCGCGCCTTACCTTTTCACAGCGCATTCCCACCTCATCGCTTAGCGGGACCCATATTTCACGCGCATAAAATAAATTATTTTCCCCATTTATTTATTTATTACTCGGTCCTTTTCCATTAGAAAATAAAACCACTCCTATACTAATTACTAGTAATTACTACAAAGTTTTTAAAAAGTAGATTTGGGTAGAGTGAAAAGTTGTCGCTTTTTTCCCACTTCATTGAGAAACGCGCGCTTTTGTGGGGAAGGAACCATGAGCCATGCCCATGAGGGGAGGGAACGGTGTCGTTTGTTATATAATGAAACGAAATGGCGCATTTTAGACCGCGAGTATACAAATCCCCTAAGCTACACTGCGCTTGGGGATGGGAAAATGGGATCTTCGCACTGGATCCCAAGCCGCATAGTTCATCACGCTGTATTGGCTGGATGCCGTGCACGTGACTTTTTGTGCCTATCCCTAGGGTTCTCAATCCCAGCCGTCCATCTTTCTACTCTCACTGTTCGTACTATTGAAACTTAAAATAAACATGCAATTTCACGGGTAAATAATAGTAATGTTAAATACGTCCTCCAATTCCAAATAATTGTTCAAAATTTAAAAAATATTAATTATAAGAAAATTACTATTTAAGAGGATATATGCATATCATGCATATGCTTCTCCTATAAGCCAATCAAGATGATATTGGGACGGTTGCTCGTTGGGTTTTGATTAGGTGAGGTGAATTATTGTTGCGGAAATTGAAGACACATTAATATTGTTGACTGCCAAATAGTAGCAGCAGCAGCAGACCAACTGTAGCATGGGTCTCTCTGAAATATTCTACCCAGCTAAGCTAACTACTTAATGACATATATTTGGACCGTTACACAAAATAAAAATAAATTCTAATAATTAATCTGTTTATAATCATGCATGATTGCTTCTAATTAATGAACTCGGAGTTATCAATGCTACTTGCTGGTATATACGTTTTACGATAACACTTGCATATGCTAAGTTGATAACGTATAAATTAGCAGGGATTAGAAAAATTAACGATATATATAATTTATATGGTCTCTTATATCATTTTATCATAGAGCTAATTTAGAAATTATTTAACATGTCAAATAAATATTTTATATATTTTAGTTAAATATAAAATATCATATTTGAATTGAACCCTAAATAATTAATTTATAGTATTATTATGAAAAACATAAAGCTTGATAAATATTTACATAGCAATTTTATAGTACATTTAATAATACATGTTCTAAAATTAAAGTGATTAAAAAAAATAAAAATAATTTCTGAATTATTGAAATATAATAAGGGGGTCACGGACAGATGAGTGGTGGCAAGTTGAGTGTTGGAGGATGGTTTAGGGGCACGTGAGGGAGAGAGTGTGAGTGGTAGAATGGTAAAACCAATAATGGTAAGGGATATTTTAGTCTTTCCAATAGAGTCTAGGCTGAGTATTAGTACTAGTTTGGTTTTGGTTTCCTGGTGGATGAAGAAAAATAGAAAATGCCAATTGGCAAAGAAGAAATGTTAAGGCCATGTTTGGCTGCGGTGTCTAAGGTGGGCCTTTCGGTTCGGGTTGGCTTCAAGTGCATCATGGGCCGCAAAATAAGGGGGGGCAATGGGGTCCACTAGTGTGTCCTTGCCACGTGTCATGGCTAAGGAGCTTAAAGTGCCACGTCAGAAGGAAGCCCCTCTCTTTCTCACGGATCGCGGCATCTTTTATTTCAATTTGGAATTTTGGATGTATTCAACGCTATCTCTCACACACCCATTGGTAGCGCCGAAAATAAATTATTTAAAATTTTTTAAAAAGAAATTGGGGTTTATCCATCATCACATGTGGGCTGTGGCCAACCATAACCAACCTCCTTACAGAAATTAATTGTGCTCTTCCTCAAACACCCCTATAATATATGCTACGTTTGCTACCCCCATCCTATACTATTCATTATTAATTGAATGCTTCAAAAATGAAAACTTATATTATAGTATTGGACCATTTTCCCCCCGTTATTTCTCATATCACAATTGTAAGGTACTGACTTATATTTTCAAAAAATTAGACAATAAATAATCAACTAACATATCTAAATTAATGTAATGGCCAAATAATCTTTTTTGGAATGTAGATATATAATAACGAGGATTTTTTTAAAATAAAATAAAATATTTATTAATTTATGCAAAAATGAGAATATATAACGGCCTCTGTTACCAATTTATGTAAATACTCTCAAACTTGTACTAAGGGTATGTTTTACTCAAGGGCGGATCCAGAAAATAAATTCTGGAGGGCCAAAAACAAAATTAAAAGTGAGTTCGATTAAGTTAAATCATATCAAAATAAACTCAAACTCAATATAATTTGCTCGTCTAAGTAATAATTAATAATTTTATATAAGTAAATTATAACATGTATAAATAAAAACTATTTATCACTTATAGTTTATATTCTCTAATAAAATTATATATAAAAAAATATTTATCATTTATTAAACTCTTAATAAAATAAACACAAACATTAATATTTAATATAAACACGGGATTGCGATGGAGATATGGGATTTATGATAGCGTCGACTTAAATAATTACAATCTATAATATTTTAAAAAATTTATAAGTAATTTGTGGTAATTTTTATATTTTCTAATCTTTTTATTATTATAGATAGAAAATATTTTGACTAAAGCTTAACTTTTATTAAAAAATTATTCGGCACTTGATTATTAGAGTTTTAGAAATAATTAGATAAGTAATATTTGGATTGGACTTTTAATTATATTACATTATACAATGTATATATTTAATAATCTAATTATCAATACAAAAATTAACCATTCATATAAAATTATTTTTACAAGTATGATATTATTTAACATATATTATTATTACTATTTTTTCAAAAAAGTTGGGGGGCCAAGGCCCAGGCTCAACCCCCTTGTGTGTCCGCCACTGGTTATACTTCTTTTATTTATTTACATTGATCAATAATCCATATAAATTGATTTTTTTTTCTTTAAAAAAAAGGTCAAAATTAATAAAATTGACAATCATTGATGAATGGGCAATTCAGTTAGAACTAGATACGGTTATTGATTTGAAGGCATGGGATAGATGTGGAAAATTTTCCTTGAAGGTAAAAAGGAAGAAGAAAAGGCGTGGAAAGAAGGAGTGAAAAACGGAGATATATATATATATGCGAAGAAGTTAAGGTATATAGGGGTGGTGAAGACTAAAGCCTAAGCTATGTATCTTGTTCACGAGATGATGAGGTACTTAAATTATTGAAAGGTATGGTTAGCTTGAGTTGGGTTGCAGGGTCAAAACATTAAACATTGTTGCCATGCATGCACACATGCTTTGAATTACATGCACATTACACATAAAGTAGTTGCCCCATCAAGCCATATATATACCTTCTTTCTCAATCTCAAGCAACATTATTCTATCACATTATTAATTACAAGAAAAATTCAATTTACTACTTCCTTTTTTTTTTTTTAAAGAAAAAATCTAATCTTCAGTTTTCTTTGTCACACATGATTTTAATGGGCTTTGAATATATTATTGATGCTTTTTTTCTATTATATATATTTTCTGTATGTACAATAATTAGATGACAAATAAAATATCTATATAAAAAATCATGTTAGAATATAAAATATATTTTGAAATAAATTATATAATATAATATATGTATTTATACAAAATATACAATGACTAATTTAGTAATTACTTTTTTACACATTTTCACTATAAATAATTCTATTTGTACACAAAAATCAGCCACCATGTATAATACATATTAAAATACAAAATACATATGTAGTTTAACTCATTTTTAGTGTATATTTTATATTTCAATGCGTATTATACACTGATAGCTGATTTTGGTGTACACATAACATAACCCTTTCACTTAATATATGTGATATTTATAGTTTATTTATACACACAAATCTTTTTGAAATACTTTTTTTTTCGTGACGTTTGAAATACTTATTTGTGCACAAGTTATGTTATTTATATTTTGGCCATAATTTTGTTTTTAATTAAATACATAGCTAATAAAAAGAATTTGTTAATCAACAAATTGTTTGATGACCACTAAATTGTTAACCGGAAAAAAGGTTTATCCATGAAAAAAGGAATAGGATGTCTGTTAATTATAATTACCGATTTTTGATAACGCTGAATGAGCAACATGTTTGTGAGAATTACTCGCCTGAATCTACGCCAATGGAGATGGCGCAACATGATTACCATTCTATTCTGAATAAAAATTTTTGATGGTCAAAAGATGAAACCTTAGCTTCTTATTAGCTGATATCTGTTTTTCAACACATCATCACAAAGATTTCATTTTTTGCTTCACAAGAGGATCATGAATATGTCACTTTTATTATAATTATAAGAGTCTATATCCAAACTTCAAACTTTTAGTTAAGTTCAAGTTTTTATCACACGCACACATGGCACACGCTCATTACCGTTTTAATTAAAAGGATAAAAAGAAAAAAAGAAAAAAAAAAGAAAAGCGAGTAAGGGTATTTTTACTCGTTAAATTTATTTTTGGTGAGTTAATACAAGTAGTGTAGAACATTCATAACTTTATGGCTAAGCATCCATATTTTCTACCTGAATTATTAGTAGAATTATAGCTGAAGTAATGGGCAATCAATTAACTTATTATTATTATTATTACATATACGCATAATTATTAATCAGTATTACGTACATACCACATAAAGAAAAAAAGAAACGGTACTGGTCGGTTTTTATATTTCTAACCATTTATGGGTGATATAAATATTTTTGATTAAATCAAATCTCTTAAGAATTATATTGTAGGGTTGATTACCTTCCACAATAAGCAATTAAGAAGGAATATATAAGCCAAAGGATCCATGTGGTGCATCTTAGATAACGCCGAATATTCTAAAACCTACACATACTTGTGCCCTATTTTCCCAACATCCAGATCCTAGGTAACGTGGCACACACATTATTAACCCTAATTATATATGTATGTTATGTCTTTCCTATAAAGCATTCTTTTAATTTCTTTAATTTTGCGTATATAATTTTTTTTTGTTTGTATAATTGCATTCATCACCAAGAAGAACATGCTCCATTCCCCTACATACGTTTTTCAAACTAACCTAATTAATTTAGTCACCAAAAAAAAAAAACTAACCTAATTAAGCGACTCATCAATGAAAAATCATATAGCTAGAATAGAGTATAATATATACACATACATGCATAACAAAATAAATTAAAATATATAGAAAGCAACTTTCGGTGCTGTAAAAATTGGTATACGAAGAAGTCAAAGATTGCGAGCTTATACTGTAGCCCGTGTTATTATGTTTTGTATGTATGCGCATATACATTTGTATTATGTGCGACAAAATATATTTAATATGTAATAATATACTAGTTTGGAATATTAGAAAAGTCAAATATTTTATTGTTGATTATACATGTCTATTCCAATCCGGTGAGAATGTGTTTTAATATACCACTTATATATAAAAAATAAGTTCAGTTTATCCAAAGACCAGGTTAATTAGGCAATTTTTTTGACCGGTATATTTCAATATATATCTAAGAAAAAAATAAATCCAGTATGAAATCAATTAAATTAAAGTGTGGTGAAAAAAAAAAGAGGATATGATATGTATGTTAGAAAGGTAACATGCAGCAGGTTCATAATGAATAGCATAATATAACATGTATACATATATGCATATGATCATATGGCACTTAAACATATATATATATATATATATATATATATATGTGTGTGTGTGTGATTAGGTTCAAGTATGCTTGATCAATGAAACCAGTCGTACACAAAATGAGGCCAAAAAGGAGATAACAATGTCTCTAGAACGTGGTTGTATTCATGGTGGGGCTATAGTATTTGAGGAACGAGAATAATAATACTAATGTACGTAGGGCCTCATCACATCATTTATTCCCGACATGCCATACACAAAAAATAAAAATAACTAAAAATGGAAGAACCAACTCACCAGCCAGGCCACCCCTTTCTCTCTCTATCATGCATTTGTGGGTTTTCTAAATTATTATTAGCAAATTGCTAGTAACACTGTTATTAAATATTATTATATTCCTTGCTTATATCCCAAGTTTAATGATTGATTCTATCTATACACATCAATATGCACCAATAAGCCACCCAATGGCTTCACATAATATATTTAATTAACAAATTAAAGTTAGTTTTTCTTTCTTTTTTTTCTCTCCCTCTGATGAAAGATAAATGGAGACACATGGATGGGGGCAGTTTCCACTTGAGGGACTTTAATTTGTGCTACAAAGGAGAAGGTTCGGTTTAAGGTGGGGCTATACGGAATTTTATTAGAAGAATTGGGCAAATATTGGTATGGTTGAGGAATGAATGCATAAATGTGGACCATGATTGGGGTAGGGTAACATAGTATATGTTGTATGGTAATGTGATTATTGATTAGCTAGCTAGGTTGGGTCCATAACGTCAAAGTTCAAAGATAAAAGGGTCTTATCTGCTGAGTAGACAAATTGGCACCCCCATAATATGTGGTATCCACACGTTGTTCACCGAATCACCCTAACTCTCAACTTCAACTTCTACATACATCAATAATCCATGTGTAATTCTATTGCTTCTTCTCACCAAAACCTCTTATGATTGATAGATATGATTGGTTGTTCTAGTTTTTTCGATTTTTCTTTTAGAAAAAACACATTATCATTTAGGTATATTAATTTTTTCGGCCCTAACTTTTATTTGCACACACAGTAACACACCAATATAATAAGATACCCTCCTTAAATTTTGAGACACTCCTCGTTACTACAAGAAAACGCGGAGATTGGCAATCAAATAATAATATTAACTTTATTATAAAAAAATTGCTATTTATACACACAAATCATCTTGTATAAATATAAGTATTATTTAATTTATTTTTAATATATATTTTATATTTTATATTTTATATTTTAATATGTATTTTAGTTTATACTAATGACTAATTTTTGTATAGTTGTTGTATTGTTTATATATGTTGTCAACTATTTTTAAACATAATAGTGTCATTAATTATCACCTTATGATACATCAAAAAATGTAGATATAATTTAGTATATATTCGGACTTTGGAGATAAATAAAAGTAGAATAATTAGATATGTATGTTCCGATGCAGTTATATATTTCTATCATGATGATGATATATGTATTTCAATCACTTTTATATACAGCCAGATTTGTCTTGGAGTGATAGAAATATATGTATTCTACGTTTTCAATGTTTATAAACAATGTTTACGATGTTAAACTGCTCCGATCCATCAGTGACGGAAGATGTATGAAAAATATATGATATAATAGAGGCATATATACATTTCAATTAAGATGTTTGAAAAAGAGTTATTAATTCATGACACGCTAAAAGTAATAATAATGGAAATTTATTTAAAGGGGCATGATCTGAAAGTGGTGGCTGTTATTGCAATAGCCGAAAGTGATCCACATAACATTAAATTGAAATTGAATTGAATGGTGTGCAAATGATGATAGCTAGAGTGAGAGGTTGAGATGTGAAGAACGTCATTTTCTCACACAACTGTCAGAGGCAAGTATTTGATAGTGAGATCAGAATGATCCAATAAACCCGGTGGCTCTTTTTTATGATCATGACAAAGAGGTTGATATGGTCACATAAATAAATAACTGGCACCACTACACACAATGCCTATACTCATGCGTCTGTTTCTTAATTTCTGACGTAGTGTATATTATATGCTCTCTGGGGTCTACCACTCTCACCTTTCTTATCCTCTAATTCTGATTAATTCAGAGTCTCATATATAGCTTAAACATCTTAGTGTTACTTCATTGTCATATAAATGGATGCTCATTAATTGCACACATACATATCACTATGATATTTAATTTGCCATTTATAGCTTCAAAAAATGTGGCAGTTAAACAGTTGTTGCTCACATGCTATGCTTTTACATTATAAAATTTCGGGAATAACACTTACGCAGTTTTATGTTGCAAAGGCTTATAGTTATATATTTCTAAAAGGGTATGCAGTGCATCCATATTAAATGTGACTATATAAACGTGAATCGCAAGTTTATGTACAAACCCTTACATTGATATCCAAAAATAAACATGAGTTAACCTAGAAACAGATTTCTATGTCTTTCACAAAGTTGGATGACCTATAGAATATGGCACCAAACCTGAAGACTGAAGTAATACAGAAGTAAGGAGATTGAAGCAGATGTCTCGATCAGAGTATTGTATAAAATATAAATCATAAGCTCCCCATGATTTCATTTGGCAATATCATGCACATAAATAATTAATAAAAAAAATCTAGTGATAATTACCAAAGATTAAAGAGAACTTATAAACTAATAGTCGCCGATGTTAGTTATATGCATTTTTCACTCTGGGAACCCCATCACTATTTTGTCTCTATCTTTCTGTTGAAACTAAAACTTTAAACGACTTTACATTTGGAAAATAACCAAACTTAGCTTTTGACTATTGTAGTACTACCTTTGGTTCATAATCAAAGGGAATAGCAAATTTTGGCCATATTTATTTGCTCTCCATTTTTTACCAATCGAATGATCTCCTGTGTTGTATAATATTTGCATTTTTCGATGAGAACAATATAGGCACTATTCCCTTTTTGGTATGGGAGCAATCTATTTCCGTTTTCGGTGTGGGGGTATCACGGTTTTTGGTAAGGAGTTTTGGAGCAATCTAAAAGGGACTAACATGTAATTGGGCTATTAACCCAAAAAAAATGTAATTGGGCTACACGAGCACCAGCTCAAGGATCAAAGGCCCATTGAAAAACTTCCATCTGCGGAAGGAACTCGTTCCTCACTCCGTGAGAAAAGGATTGTTACTGGGATGTATTTAACTATTTCTTTATAATCACAAAGCAACAAATCCAGAAATTCATTCCCACTTTCTAACCAATAATGGATGGTCAAGTCCATGCATCTAGCAGAAACAGACATGGGAATTTTAAAATGATCTTTAGCGGCAAAAGAAAAGAATATGATAACTCATGCAACTGAATAACTGATACAATTGAACAGATATTTTATTGCAGCTCTTAAGAAAAGACATTGACCAGAGCATGCTAGGATATCAAACAAACAGGCTATTCACACTTTACATATGAGCAAATCTGAACACATACCATTGATTTCTTAAATGCAATTCTTCAGCTGATCTCCAGCTCCTTGGAAGAAACAATAAGAAAGTGCGAAATCAGCTACGAATATCCCAACCAGAGAAATAACCACAGCTGAAGTTGTTGATTCTCCAACACCTTTAGCACCTCCCAGAGTTGTGACTCCCCATGCACAGCTCACTATAGATACGATAGAGCCAAAAACCTGAGACTTGATCATTGCACTAATAATATCCCACGGTCTAAGAGCTCGCTGAGCTGAATCCAAGATTATATTGATGCTCACACCATAAACACTATCAGCAAGGAGGGCACTAGATGCCATCCCTATCGTAAAACACAATAAAGTCAAGAGGGGTAGGGCAATACAAGTGGCTATCACTCTTGGAGTTACAAGATAATCAACAGGATCTGAACCCAGAACTCTCAATGTATCAGTTTGCTCAGAAACCTGCATTGTTCCTAACTCTGCTGCAAAAGCACTTCCAATGCGTCCAGCAACCACAATTGATGTAACCACAGGACTTAGCTCCCTTGAGAAAG
>JASCZI010211520.1:128736-141658 GCA_036250425.1 Stylosanthes scabra
CGCAGCAGGAATGGACTCAGAAACAACTTCCCTCAGGATCCTCTCAGGCCTAGAGAGCTTCTTCATCTTCCCCCCAACATCTAACCCTTCCAAGATCCTCACATTCTCAGAATTCCTACCTCTCGAGTCCCCGGATTGAGCTTCAAATCTCGGCCTGGCAGGCAATTCAGAAGGGAAAAAGGAATGGTTATCCGAACTAGTAGTCTTAAACTGGCTATTACCCTGCTGCATAAAGGAGCTAATACCACCACCACCACCACCACCACCATGATTGGAAAAACCAACCCCATCTCCAATAGGCTTGAACCTACTATGAACAGAACCGTTAGTCCCCTCACCACAATTCCAAATTTGGTCATCCTTACTGACAGAGTAGTCAATATTATCGGTTGAATTGCGGGTAAGTGAGCAACTTGGGTTGTGTGAGAAAGGGTGAGAGTAAGAGTAAGAGAAAGAAGGTGTTGGTGTGCAATCATTAGAGTATGTTGTAGTTGAGGGCCTGGAAGGTTTAGGCCGAAGCGATTGTGGTTGTTGTTGTTGATCAGCAGCACCGTTTTGCAAAGCGTTTGAAGCGGTGAGAGAGAGTGAGACATCAGGCAAAGCAAGAGAGAGGTTCAGAGTCTCAAGTCTTGGCTTCTTCTCCCTATTACTCTCTTGCTCTTCTTCTTCTTCCTCAACCGATCGCTTTGAGGAATTATTCTCTCTGGTATCACTCAGGCTCAAGAAATCTCTCTCAACAAATTTACCACCATCAAGATGATTTGAATTCTCAGAAACAAGAATCTCTTTCCCTTTGTGGCTAACAACTTTTTCTAAAGAATGATTATGATTATTGAGCAACAAGGTCTTACCAGGAATAGGAATATCCTTATGAGCAGCAGCAAGACCCAGCCTTTGTGCATCACAGAGGTAGCTGAGGGTGAGTTCTTGCAATCCTGAGCTGGCACCGCCAACCACCGTCAACTTGCTGCTCATCTGTGAATCTCTGAGAAATTCAACAGCTTTGTTATCTGTGTAGTCCCTGGTGGGCTCAAAATTGGGCCTTGTGAGCTTGCTTCTTGAGCTCTCATCCGGAGAGTCAACACCACCATTACGAAGCTCTTTACCTCCAATCATGGTCACGGGCAGAGGAATGAGACAAGTGAGAGAAGACACAGAGAGAGAGAGAGAGAGAGACTCAACTAAGAAAGAGAGAGAAACATTAAACAGGGCAAGACTAAATCAAAGGTGAAGAGAGTAGCGAGGAAGGGCAATTCTGAAAATAAAGAAGAATATAAGGGCTTTTGTATTGTAAGAATTGGTCCAACTGCAAGCAACGGATGGATTTTCATTTCATTTTTCAAGCGTTCACACTCACAAGTGACACGGCATTAAAACGGCCATGCTTTCCCGCATGTGTGCAAGATTACCGTTTTAGCCTTCCTAAATGGACATAATTACCCTCAACTAGGTATAGAGTATAGACGTGGACCTGTTGTTTTTTCTTGACTCAATCTTGTTTTGTGTTTTTGGCAACACCACCATCCATGAAGATCCCAGCCATCACCTTCTCCTCCTTCTTTGCACTTTGCATCATATTTTCCTTTTTTGAGTCTTTAAAACTTTGGGAAAAGAATATGAATATGATGAGAGATGATATTCACATTTATTTAGGCCTAATTAACGTTCGAATTCTTTTTGCAAAGGTCTTTTGCGAGCGAGAGAGAAGATATCATATCAACTATCAAGGTTCATGGTCAAAAGTTGGTGAAAAGTTCACTCGCTTCCACAATTTTTGTATTTGGATTAACAAGCATTATTGTACATATATGGGCTATTGCAGCATTAATTAGTACCATAGCTGTACATGTAGCGGATACGGATCAGCGTATAAACGTGACTAATCCTATCTGTTAGCAAAGTAAAACGTTTTTAACCAAATATATTATCACATTTTATTTACTTTAGTTTTCGGACTAAAATATTTATCAATAATGCTACACATCCAAGCAATTTCACCAACCAAACTCAACCAAGTATTTTTTATCCACTCTCACCTAAGTAGCGTGAAAACACGCGCCCCTCCTCCCCATTCAAAACGACGCACTTCTCTCCCAATTTCTCAGCAACAACTCCTCCCCTTCCTCATCGTCCTCCTCCTCCTCTTCCTCTTTCTCCTTCTCCCTGCTACTACGATGCCGCCGCCGCCGTCACTGTCGTCCTCGTCGCCATCATTGCTACCACGACCATTTTCGTAATCCTCTTCTTCTTCTTCTCCTCCTCCTCCTCCACTATTATGTTGTTCCTGCTGTTGTTCATGTTGTTGTTGCTATTGTTGATGATGATAATAAAAAATTGAATTGGATGTTCATGAAAACAGAAACGGAATTTTCACATAAAAACCGAATTGAACTTTTACAAAAACAGAAATGGAATTGAAAAGAAAACAGAAACGGATTTGGCGCCACGTCTAGGCGTGGTCTTATTTACACCCAGGCGTGACTTTGGGTCACGAAAACAGAAACGAAATTTTATATAAAACAGAAACGGAATTTTCATATAAAACAGAAATGAATTTTCACATAAGAACTGAATTGGATTTTCACGAAAACAGAAACGGAATTGAAAGAAAAACAGAAACGGAATAGAAAAGAAAACAGAAACGAATTTGATGAATAAAACACAAATCAATATCTTCTTCTTCTTCGTCTTCTGTTGTTGCTCTTCCTCCACCTCCTACCGCAGTTGCTCCACCACTTTCTCTTCCTCCTCATCATTATCTTCTTCTTCTTGTTCTTCTTCTCTTGTTGCTGCTACTACTACATCTCCACCTCTTGTCACTGTTGCTGCTTCTCATCCTTCTTTCTCTTAATCTTCTTGCCACTGTTTTCATCGTCGTCGTCGCAACCGCCGCCGCCGTCGTTATCGCTGTCATCGTGGTCATCGTCATCGCTACTGTCATCATCCTTCTCCTCTCTTCTTATTGTGACGAAGAGAAAACGAAAAAAAAAACTACAGTAATGAAAAGAGAGAAACTAACGCGTGTGTGGAGGGAGCTTGGCTGGACTTGGTTGGCAAAATCACTTGGATGTGTAATATTATAAATATGTTTATTATAAACTACTTAATATTATACCTAATTAGTTGCATATGGCTTTTTTGTTATTTTTGTAATATGAATAATTAATTAAATATTTTTCTGATATATTTAGATTTAATTGCGTAAATGATGAAAGTTCTATGGGTTGACATCATTATAAAAATATATGGACAAGTGATCACTATATTCTATTCACATTCCAATATTATCAAATTACACCAAAATCAGATAAATGATCAGATTATACGGTTTCTAATATTCTATGGAATCCGTGGCAGGGTGTAGGGATTTGGTGAATCCGTGCCACCCTGCCACGGATCGGATACAGAGATAATATTCTATGGAATCCGTGGCAGGGTGTAGGGATTTGGTGAATCCGTGCCACCCTGCCACGGATCGGATACAGAGACGAATGAAAAAAATTGGAGGAATCCGTGGCACACTGCCACGGATTCAAGGTAAAAAATTTCATGAGGAATCTGTGGCACCCTGCCACGGATTCATGGTAACGAAAATTCTATATAAATCCGTGACAGGGTCACTTGGATTCAGAGTGAAGGAGAGAAAAAGAGAGAAGTGTTAGAGAGAGAAAGAGAGAGAAAGGTTAGAGAGAGAATAGTTAGACAGAATAGTTAGAGAGAAGTTACAAAAAAGGTATATAGATGTGTTTGGCTTTTCATCTTTTCGAATGACAGAGGGTTTGGGGTTTAGAGGGGGACATGTATAGATGTGAGCATACGCCAGATATATGGCGTAGCATCATCTTACATGTACCCCATGAATCCCCATGAATCCTCTTGAGCTTGAGATTTATCTCGGATGGGGCATAAGATTTATCTTGACCTAGGGATTTTGCCTTCATTTTTATTCATGTATTTTATTTCACGCACTACACTATGTATTTCGAAACTTCAAAGCGTTATTTGTTGATGTATTCATGAACATATTTATGAATTAATAGAGTTGTGTGCCCTTATACTTACTTTTAGTGTATTTATGTTTTATATTTTTAATATTGTATGTTTTATATTTATGTATTTTGGAACTTCAAAGCATTATCTACATTACGTAAAAAAGAAAATATAAATAATTAAGCGAACCCAAAAGTTAATTGAAAAAAGACTTCGTACATTACATTTTGCTATGTAATTGTTGTTTTACAAACAACAAATGCAAATTAAACAACACTAACGGAATCGTAAATTATTACAATAGACCAAAAAAAGACTTCGTACATTACACTTTCATCGTTAATAAACTCTGAAAGTGTAAATATTGACCTGGTATTAAACCATTCAACTGAGGTGGCCATATCTCAGCAATGGTTATTTAATGGAGAACGGTCCGGCGTACTTTAACCCGGCTGATGTGTAGGAGGACTATCACCGGTAAAAGTATCGTCGGCCAAACTCCTTTAATAATTGCCTAATCCACCAATTCCCAACCAGGTCGCTTTGCTTCGTCACCTCATGTCCCGCTCTCCGTCCTCCGCCTCCGCCTTCGCCATCTTAGCTCGCCGCTCATCCTCACCAGGGACCACCACTTGGTATTTATAGGCGCGGCTCCACGAACCTGAATCCGTGGCACCCTACCACGGATCCGTTTAAGTTCATTTCATCATCACCTGAATCCGTGGCAGGGTGCAACGGATTCATCTAATTGGTTTTCTTGCATCTCTGTATCCGTGGCAGGGTGGCACGGATTCACCAAATCCCTACACCCTGTCACAGATTCCATAGAATATTGAGAACGGTGCAATCTGATCATTTATCTGATTTTAGTGCAATTTGATAATATTAGAATTGTAATGGTGTAATGTGGTAACTTGCCCAAAATATATCTGTGTACTGTGTATGTGAATACATTTTTTTACGAAGCAGAATTAGAAAATTAGATACAAAATTAATGTGATTATTAGTATAAACTAAATAAAAAATACTGTGTTACTATTCATACACTAAAATGTAAAAATCAATTGTTATATATTTTTGTATATTTATATTTAGGGTTATATTTATATTTTTGTATATTTATATTTTTGTAAGAATTATTCTTATATTTATTGATTTGCATATTTTTTTAATTAAATAATTATACACTAGAATAATTAAACAAGACATGATAAAATAATTAAACTTACAATAGACAAATAATTAATTTGTTTATATAGTATAATATAACTTATTTGATACATACATATGTTATTTTACATGTTTTTATATGTATTTTGTATTTCAATATATATTTTATATAAATGACAATTTGTTGTTTAATATTTTTGTGCCTAATTTAGTGTTTAATTAAAATTAAATAATAATGTGCATGATATCATATTTGATTAAAAATACATAAAAATGATTAAAAAACAATTAGTTACTAAATGAATTATAAAGGATATATTATATAAAAAATATTACATAACCAATATTTTTTGTATATTTATCTTATATTTAAATCATTATAGTAACTAACACCTGGTAATTTTCGCTAAAAGTCCTCTAGCATTTATATTGTGGTTCCATCTTAATTTAAGATAAAAAGATTAATCTCAATTTTAAAGTAATGTCACAAAGATAAAAGTAAGCATGCAATATTTTACACCTGAATTGAATTGGCAATATCAAATACGTTGAGTTATGAAAATGAATGCATCGAGGAAGCAGCGAAGGAAGCCGGCAGAATGAGGCGTCAAAGTGAAAGTGAAGGGAAAGATGGCACGCAGCTTCCTTCTCTCTTTTGGGTTCATACTTCATACTACTTGAACAAGTCAGCAATATCTATTCTGCCCAACGTCTTCTATCGCTTTCGCTTTAGTGCACAATGCATTCTGCATTATTAATACTTAATAATCTATTCTAATAAAGACAACTATTTTTGTCATCCATAAATACTCCACATTACGATGCATTTAATGTACCACGAACAAAAAGTCAATCTTCTACAGATTTTTTCGTGTCTCATACTTCATTTTGTTATCTCTGTTTTCTTTTTTCAAAGAAATTAAAAAAAAAATGTATATTCATGTAGCCTATGGAGGTCAATTTTGTTATCTTTGTTTTCTTTTTACTATATATATATTGATCTATACATTTTTCTTATTATAACAATACTCTTTAATCTAATGGAATTGATTAAAAGGTAATGCTGTCAGTAGTGACCCAATGTTGTCTTGGTTAGGAAATTAAAATGGATAAATGTTACACGTCGCTCCATAAAGATCCAATCCCTCACTTAGTATCGGCAGCGTACGGTCCATAGAGATAAGGATCAAGCTAAATATGAAAATATTTGATATGATCGTGGTTCGTCACTAGGGTACAACACCTCGTAAGTACGTGATCTCTAACCATATACCTCCATATTAAACCTAGAGTTTTATAATTTTAATTCTGGAACTCTAAGTTATTTCTTACACACATCAATTTCTTTTAAGATTATAACTTTTAATTTCTTTGAGAATTTTATCACCTAAAAAATACATTTTCTCTATCTTATTCTTTTGTTTAGCCTCCTTCGTGAAATTCTTATTGAATAATTGCTAAGTGATCTTGTACTTAACAATAAGAAAAATAAATAAACGGTGTCTTTTTTTTTTCTTTTTTTTTGTCTATTAATAGCGTCTATGAATATGTATGTTAATTTTCTTCAAAGTCAAGGGAATGCACCTTTTATATGATTGGTTACTCCATTAATTAGATATATTCTAACTACTTTGACTTCTTTCAATGACTACTATAAAAGTTATCAATAAATTATTCGTAATAAATAAATAACATTATAGTATTTTCATCTAATTAATATGCTGCTGATTTGATTGTAAGGATCATAAATATATGGGAAAAATTATACACGCATTTACAGAAACTCAGAAAGGTTTATGGAGCTACAATATAGGTTGGTCCCAAATGCCTTATATGATGAGGATTGAGGAGCGCCACTGCCCATTCCCCAATCTAATAAAACTGCCCCACCCGACATCAAAATCTAAAGGGGCCAATTTCCCCCCTTAAATATCTAATGGTGTGTAAAAGATTATTATTTTTCTTTTAAATTTAGTTTTATGTTTTTTTATTTGAAAAACATGTAAAAACACGTCATGTACAATCTTTTAAATTTAAATTCATTGTAATTGCTTTTTTTCCCTTGTGTTTTTATATATAATTTTTGGTATTATGTTCGTATTTTTTTGAAATTTTCATTTCTCTTGGTATGTCTCGACTTGGCTGAAGTTAATGATTAATTTGTTTCGATCTAAGCTTCATTAGTTTAAGAGTTTGTCCCGACAAAACGAAAAAAAAAATTTGGACTTGACAAAATGAAATTCAAATATTCAATATTTATTTGAGTGAATTGGCCAAGTAACGATTAGATTAATTAACGGTAAGTCGGTAATGTTATTTGAACAAGTTGGTATGAAGTTTTTATAAATTTTTTTTTTTCTCACGAGTCTCATTTTTCTTTTTGGGCTCTAAAGTTGTACAAGTTCTTTTTATATTGGACATGAAAGTTGTAGTGTTGTACAAGTTCTTTTTTTTTTTTTGGACGGTTAGTGTTGTACAAGTTCCAAGTGGCATTCCTTGTGCCCAATCCAGGCTTTGAGCCATGCCCGTATATATTCACCATTTAACCATCAAGGCCCATTATATTTAAAATCCTTTAACTTTTCAGTACCCAAAAGCCCAACAACTAAAAAAAATAAGAACTTTCCAGCACCCTATAAATGACACACACGCACACAAAAATACTCTTGATTTTGTCCCTATATGTCCCAAGTTGTTCCTTGTTCTGTTCTTTAAAAATGCCTTTTGTCCTTACTCCTTACCCCTCAGACTCTAATGTGATATGTCCATTTAAGTCTTCAAGAGTCGGTCCAATATTCAAACGTGCATGTTGCATGAGATGAGAATCTTGGTTTTGTATACAGAATTGGCATCTTCTTGCTTCTAAAGTAATAACAATAACCCCCCGTGAGTTATGAAAGACTCGCCACAAAAAATTGCAAGTTGGATTCTTAAGAATTCTTTTCATCAAAATCATGTTTGAGAGGATATGCGCAATAATGGAGGCTATATAGTATTAGAATATAATAAGATAAAGTGAAGTTTTAGTGCAAAATAGGTAGGTGCATTGTGCAAGTGCAATCCTAAGCTGTACTCCATAAACCTCCATTCCCATTGCTTGAAGATTTCTTTTAGGATTTAAATATGCACAACTTTCAAGATTTTCTCATTTTCAACAATACCTTCAAACCCACCAAATCAAAACATTCTATCACAACATGCATTGTAGAAAATATATTGAACATTTATTTAGTTTGTCTTCCTAAAACTTACACAGCAATAGCTACAACATCATCAACAATGAAGTGAAATCCAAATGGAAGCATACAATTAATAATGAGATATTCAAAATAAGCTAAAACCGCCATTGGATAATACATATCTCACTGTACAATAATGCACGCGCTATTTTAACTAATCTTCCATGTCTGTAGACAAATCAAATCAAAGATGAAAAATCTTGGATGATACACACGCCATTCAAACCCATCATAAACCCATAAACAGAACAATGATCGCCCCAGAAACTATGGTTAGGAGTGAAGATGACGAATGAGTAACTTCCCAGCCACTTATTTGTAGTGTTGGTAGAGTTTTCTGTGTGTTTTTACCAGTGCATGTATCATTCCTCAAGTCCTAAAGCTTCAGGGTGAGATCCGGAGATGTCGATGCTTTCGGTTGAGGAGGCGCCATAGGAGCATAGCTATTAGTATTGGATGTTTGAGCATGTACCATGTTAATACCGGCTTGCTGGTTGACCTGTCGGAAACTGCCTGGCCAAAACAACCCAACATCATCATCTTCCATGAACATGGGTGATCCGAAATGGTTCCTCTCAAATTTAGCCCCGGCTCTCAAATCAGGAGCCCTCACTTGTGGCATAGGTCTATGGTGCATTGCAGAATGAGCTTCTATTCCAAGAGACCGGAAAGGTGAACCATGAAGAGGGAGAGATGCTAAGCTTGTATACCTCTCGGTGAACATCCCCATTCGCATTGCTCGCTTCGCCATTGTCCTCTCCCTTTTGTGAGCATTCTGGTGACCCCCAAGAGCCTGTGAGCTAAAGAACTTCCTCCTGCAGTAATTACAAGAGAACACCCTGGGACTTGCTGATCCCGAAGCAAAAGCTTCCGGTCCCACTTCACTGCTAGCATCACTAGTACCCTTTAACTCGCCATCACTTGCATTGAAGTTGAGTGTCAAGTCAAGGGTGACGGAGCCAGGATCACCTTCGGCCTTAGTAAGATTTGTAAGACAGGAGGAAGCAGTGGTGCTTTCCTTGTTGAGCTCAGGGGATGTTTCTTGGAGCGATACGCTCGAAGCTACTTGGCTGCTTCCTTCTGAGTAATTTTCAGGTTCCAAGTTCAAATTTGGAGTCATCATGGTTATACTAACACCTAACTTCTTTCCGGGAAAGAAATCAAACAGAGCAAATTCCTCACTGAATCACTGTGGTTATCTTACCATAATACTATCACCTGCAAATATGATGATAATTTATATTATTTGCTACTCAAGGTAGATAACATAACAATATCTGGTATAAACAAGAAGTTAGCAGTAGTATGAAATCAAACTTCAAGGGAACCAGTGCAGGGAGAAAATACAGGAGGAGATATGTGATTGTTAATAGTGTACAATATAATTACATGACTATGCTCCTTTCAGTTGGACTACTCTATCATATTTTCATATCATTAACATTATCCTTTTACTAAGCGAAAGCTATTTTTATAAGACTTTCACCATAAAGAAGTAGTGTGCTATACAAGACTTAATGCCCAACTTGAGTCATTGCAAAACTGCAGAATGTACATGCAAAACAGATGATATAAACCCAAATGTCCTTGTATATGTGTACAATGTATGCATATGAGAAACATGTCAAAGTAAACTTTTGGTCACAGTCATTGCGCTAATAGAGAAATGCTTTGCGGAGAAATATGATTGTTCCTTATTGGAGGCCTTGTTTTACAAAAAGATTTGAAGAATTGTACCAATGAAATTGCTATCTTACCCACTTACCCTATTCTAGCAACCCATCACCACCAGTTAGTTGAATACCCAACAACTCAAGGAACTTACAAATCATCACCCACTCTTGCTAATGGAAAATAAATCACATAATTATCCTTCTCATATCACTAATCTTGAGTTAGAACACATGCTGGAACCTACAGCTTTACACTGAGATAAAAAGCCTCATAGCAGAAAACTTTCAGGACTTGCTCCCAAGATAAATTTAAGGAAAAAGATTTCCAAAATTTATGATTTTTTGAATCAGATTTGTTTATCTGAACACTCGATAGGTAATTATCTCCATAAATTGAACAGATATTAACTCAGTAAATTATCTTAGAAACACAAAACTATTCCAACATCACCCATTGAATAGCATTTCCTGCTATCAGACTATAACAAACAAGATAATTAAGAGCTACTAAAATCACTAAACCATATAAAGAGATGAGGGATGTTACTAGCACCAAATTGGAAGCTTTCAGTTCATACTTAAAACACAGATCTAATTTTTTATAATCAACTTAGTAAGCATAACCTTTCCCTTTTCTTTAGGAAACTGATTATTATACAGAATTACCCATACAATTCACAGCAACAGTTTCGAAATTCAAATAAAGCAGAAAAACACACAAAATCCTCAACATGCCATGAAGCAGGCACAACAAAAATCAGTTGTGCAAGCTAAGATTATTGGAGCTCCATGAG
The DNA here is from genome assembly GCA_036250425.1 of Stylosanthes scabra. NCBI lineage: Eukaryota > Viridiplantae > Streptophyta > Magnoliopsida > Fabales > Fabaceae > Stylosanthes > Stylosanthes scabra. The sequence continues at coordinate 139,603 of JASCZI010211520.1, forward strand.
ATCCCAAACCAAGCAAATGAAAAAGCAGTGTGAAAAAGGGAAAAACAGTGGGAAAAAAACACAAACAGAAAAGAGGAAAGCAAATTAAGGAAGCAGCAGGGAAGGTGTTCAAATGCATGTAAGAACAAGGAAAGGAAAAATTAAGGAGGAAAAAAAAAACAAATCTCTGGGTGATGAGATAGGTAAAAAGAGGTACTTACTTACATATACTAGTGTACCGGAAAGAAGGAAAAAAAAAACACTGGAGGTTTCTTGAGTGATATGGTAGGAAGTTTGGAGTTGGAAGAGAGAATCAGAAAGAACCAAGAGGACGAGAAGGTAGCAATAGCATGCCCCTTTTAGCATTCACCACCATAAAGGGGTGAGTGAAAAAAAACTAAAAGGAGATAAGATTTCAGAGAGAGGGAGAGAGAGAGTGATGATGATGATGGAGGAAAGTCAGAGGAGTCAGATAACATGTACTGAGTTGAAGGCACTTGTTTTGTCGAATTTGAGGTTTCTATTTCCCACTTACCCTCCTAACTCATAAGTCCTAACCCCCCTATTATCATCATCACTTACCAATGTGAATGTCTCCCTTCAAACATAAATATATATTCTTACAATATAAACATATTTAAAATTGGAATTCAATTACACACACTTTATTTTTATTACAATTTCTTATATATTTTTCAAAAATCAAAACATAAATTATGTATAATTGCACATGAAATAAAAAGAAAGTCTTCGAACCAAAGTATTTGGAAAACAATATACTTACACATAAATTATGAATATAACTTATATATTCTACTTATATATTCTACCGATCATAATATTTTTTAATTTTAAATGATAAATTTTTTTAATTTTAAATAATAACCTAATTATTAGATTCTTGAGAGCTCCATAATATTGATTTTTTTTTATGTGCATCAGGATATCCACCGGACTGAAAGTTCAATACCTTCGGATACTGCAAAGGCAAAGTGGACGATTCTCCCGAGCAAATTTTTTCTATTTTCATTCTGTCGAGAGAATCGATCCGAAAAAAATGATTAAAAAGCACATATCCTCATCTATCTGTACTTAGGTATTATAATATTGATTCTACTGTAGCAAAATAAAATAGAATAGAAGAGTGTAAATAATTGTACGAGTAACAATTTTTTGTATGAGTAACATTAAGATAGATTAAGTAGAAGTAGGCATAGTTAAAAAAGGGTGCAGTATTTATTGGTGTCCGTGTCCTCTTTGTCTTTGTGAGTGTCTGTTAGGACTTAAAAGAGAGCAAACACCAGAGACAATAAAAGCATGGCTTGGCCTACTTTCTTTGTCGCTACTCGCATCGCATTATATAACCACACATCACATGACATAACCCCTCTTATTACTCTTTACTATCAACTTAATTAAACTCGTGCCTTTAAGTATTACGTAAAATCACTACCTGCTACGTATCTATACACAAATAGTATTTGCCCATGTTCTTTCTTTTCTCTTCTTTAGTTCTGCTCATAGATTTTGATTAATATTCTAATCTTGTTTCTGAACAGTGGTATATATGTAGTGGTCTAAACGAGTCAACTTTAAATTCTAATAAACGTAATATAACATTTGAAAAATAAAAAGGATTACCCCTCCATGTTGATTTGGATTCCACTACGGAAAGAAGAAGTGGTCCCATTTTTATTCAATATTTAATTTATATATATATATTTTAAGGTGATGTATATATGTGTATATAATTTAATTTTTGTGAGAGTGTAAAGGATATTTTTGTTTACTATTTATTGACCCAGCTACCGTCGTGTCATTACTCATGGACTCCCATAACTTCCCCATCTTGCCCCACTTGTGTGTTGCAGATTGTTCTCTATCTTTTTTCTTTTAATTATTTATTTTCTTCCCACTCTCTTTTCAATTCACATTTTTAAATTCCTTTTGCTGCTTTTTCTAGTCTAATTGATTGCTTCTTTTTTTTTTTTTTTTCCTTCTAGCAGCGGTAAAACTCTCAAACTGTCAAGCATGCATGTGATGAAGTTTCAAGAAAGTTAATAGATTTGATAACATC
>JASCZI010211521.1:10580-24712 GCA_036250425.1 Stylosanthes scabra
GAACAGGAATCCGTTGCCACTTGCTTTTGCACTTGTACACAGCGAGACGAAGAACACGTGGGATTGGTTCCTAGCTTCCATTAGAGAGTATGTGACTCGAAAACAAGGCATATGCCTGATCTCTGATCGGCATAAAGGTATCACAACTTTCGTGTCAGATCCGCACAGCGAATGGGTGCCACCATATGCATACCATAGGTTCTGTCTTCGCCACGTTGCAAGTAACTTCAATAGCACCTTTGGAAATCCGGATTTGAAGGCGAGACTTATATCATTAGGTAAAACATTATTTATTGGATTTATAAAGACTCCTTATGTTCTGCTATCTATGTGGATTACTTTTGTGCCAATGTTTGGGTAACCTTGTGTAACAACTAATTTTGTCAGGGTATGAGGCCAATAAGATGGAATTCGATGCGGAGTTTGAGAACTTTGTGACCACTGACATGATGGCTGCGTTTTTTGGTAGAATGACCAAGTCACAATGGAGTCTTGCACACGATGGGGGTTATAGGTTTGGGCACATGACAACCAATCTAGCTGAGTGTATTAACGGCGTTCTAAAAGGAGGCCGTAATCTCCCCGTTACCCCTTTGGTGCAGATGACATATTACAAATTGGTTGAGTACTTTGTTAGGCGCAAAGGGAATGCCATTAAGAAAATGACGGTCGACTCAAGAGAGTTCACTGACGATTTCATGACTGAATGGGAAGCTAACCGTAGGAAGGCAACTTCTTACTATGTTGTCAGATTTGATATGAACACAATTAAGTTTCAGGCGTGGGAGCAATACAACCCATTTGCAGATGACGGTGGAAAGAAGTTCACAGTGAACCTAGAGAATCAATACTGTGATTGTGGTCAGTTCTAGGCGTTGCATTACCCATGCTCGCATGCTATTGCAGCTTGCACAAGGTACTCTGTTGAGTAATGTTAAATATTTGCACTTTTTTTACCCATATTAAATCCGATAATTGAACTGAACTAATTGTACGTCATAACTTCATGCAGGTGGATATGGTTGAGCAACTGCACATCTCTTCAAGTGCTCCTCCGCCTAACTTTACACTTGCTAATGTACATCAGGCCACCACCGTTATTTTGGATGCATTCGGAGAGCATGATCGCACTCTGTTCCAACAGATTAGTCAGCCAGCACCACCATCACAGACATTGGTTCAGCCGCCACCTGAAGAGGATGACGAAGGTGGCCGCCGAGCTCGTCGACGGCGAATCGGATTAGCAGATAATTGTACTAGACTGCGTGACGATGAGCCGAGTTCTTCATCTAGTCATGGCACTCAGTCATCCACACCAGCACCGACGAGCCCTCCGCCGCATCCGTCCCAGCAGCATTTCCCACAGCATCCATTTTCATATCCAGGGTACCTAGTCTATCCGATACCACCACCTCATACCGGAGCAGCTGGCAATTCATCAAGCAGCACTACCGTCCCCCCATTTCCACCTCCTTTTCCATTTCCATACCCATACCCACCCTATCAATTTCCACCGCCCCTACCACCCTCTTAAGTTTCATTTTTTTTTTACATTCTGTTACGTTTCTGCGTAAAATTACTTTAGATTTAAATATCTGGTTAGATTTGTGCTGAGCGCCGTACTTTGTTTTCTTTTCAGTCGATACGGTTATTTGTTTTCAGTTGAACAGGTTATGTGTTTTCTCTTAAACACATTAGTTAATATTTCGGGATATATTAAATTGTTAATCAGGTATATTTATGCAAATCAGTTACACACTTTCAAAAAAAATTTGTGTGTGCCATGTGTCAGAGGCGCCTACGCGGTCAGCGCCTACCATGCAGGAGGCGCCTTTTGCACATGCGCCTGCCACGTTGGAAGCGCTATCTCCTTCCACACCTGCCACGTTGGAGGCGCGTCCCTTGTTGCCGCCTCCACGTTGGAAGCGCCTTCCCCATCCGCGCCTCCTACTCAGCAGCTAAAAAAAAAGAAGCTGCCACCGTGTCGCCACGTAGGCAAAACGGGGGCAGCTTTGTAATTAGTTTCAAAACAAGGGCATTCTCGTAATAAGTTTCGAAAACATGGGTATTCTAATAAAAAAGCCTAGTAAATTAAAAGGAAAACTTTATGGTAAATTTTTTCGTAAAAGACAAACTAAATATATACTATGAAACAAAATTAATAAATCTAGACAACCAAGTATTTTTATCAACCAAATTCAACATTATTCTTCTTTTCAACGCAAAGCAGAAGACGATGTCGACGATGACCACGACACCAAAAACAAAGACGAAGAAGAAGAGAAGAAGAAAAAGAATACGATGACGATGATGATCATGACAACGACAAGGAAGAAGAGACATTGGCAGTGGGAAGAATAGCAAGAAAAAGAATGATAACAAAGTGGAGAAGAAAAGGAAGGATAACATAGTGAAGAAGGAGGAGGAAGATGAACCCAATGGAGGATGAGAAGAAGATGAAGAAGAAGAAGATGATGATGACGATGATGATGATGAAGGAGAGGAGGGAAAGAAATCCGCTTCTGATTCTAAAAAAATTCGGTTCTATTTTCAAAGAATCCGGTTCTATTTTTAACGAAATGTAATTCATTTTTTGCAATGAAATCCGGTTCAGTTTTTAACAAAATCCATTTCATTTTTCCTTCAAAAACCGGTTCAGTTTTGTTAAAAATACAGTGAAGAAGAAGAAGAAGAGGAGGAGGAATCCGGTTCTCCTTTTCAATGGAATCCGTTTTTTTTTTAAGAAATCCAGTTCTATTTTTCAACGAAATGCAATTTACTTTTTCAATGAAATCCGATTTTGTGTGTCAAAGAAATCCGATTCTGTTTTCCAGTGAAATCCAATTCTATTTTTCAAAGAAGAAGAAAAAATCCACAATAGCAACAAATACAACAACAACAACAATGTAATAGAAGAGGAGGAGGAGGAGGAGGCGGAAGAGGAAAAGGAGGAAGAAGAGAAAATGGAAGATGAGAAAGAAGAAGGGGATTACGACGATAGTGGCGATAGAGATGACAACGATGACGTTGGCGGCGGCAACGACGACAATGTAACAGAGAAGAAAAAGAAGGATAAGGAGGAGGAGGAGAAGCAGTTGTGGAAAGGGAAAAGATGAGGCGCTCATATTTTCACACACTATTGGTGAGAGTAGATTTAAAATGCTAGGGTGGACTTGATTTATAAAATAAATATAAGTATAGCATTGCTGAAACAAAATATAATCAAGATTACATAACAAATAAAATCTATTATTTGTTGTGGATTTATACATCTTCCCAATTTGTTTTGGAGTGTAATATAATATTTTTTTGCTAACAAGAATTCAGAGGTACTAGCTATGAATTTTATTGTAGTCAATGTGACAGCAGGAAATTAAAATATAATCAATATTACATTAAAAATAAAATTTTTTATTTTTTATTTTAATATTTGACAAATAAATTTTAAATCTTAAATATTAATAATTTTTAAAAAAGGGTAAAGAACATTTATACCTCCGACCTTTTTAAAATTGTACAAATGTACCCCCGACCTTTGGAAAATATATGAGCGTCCCCCACCTTTGAGAAAACGGGACATCGAAGCCCTTGTGTTAGTTTGGCTAACCAATCAGCAACGAAAAATGTATATGTGGCAGAAACGGAGCCCAATTTACTGTTACGGTGTCCAGCGTGGACACAAGCAAATTCCCTGACCCCAAAACGGTTGCGTTTTGTGTTATTGCCCTAAATGGCTAAATCCTTCAATTTGGATTGCCTATGGTGACCTAGACGAAGCCATAACACTTGAAATCCAGGGGCTACAGCTTTGTCCCCTTCTCCCACGTCGACGGCGCCATCCTTTCCATCAAGGATCCCAATAAGAAAATTGACGGCTACATGACCGTCACACAACTTGCCGCCTCCGAGGAACCCAACGCTGCCTCAACTATTGACATAGCCGCACGAATTGTTTTTGTGGGTGAGGTCCCATTCGAAATCCCTTCAGAGAAGCTCTTGAGACACTTTCTTACATAGAGTGAGGTAGAAGAAGGTCCTTTAGGTTCTTATAAGAGTTGCGGTAAAAGAAGAGGGTTTGCGTTCTTCGTGTACAAGACTAAAGAAGGTGCTGGGACTTGTTTGGCAGAGCTAACAAAGACAGTTGATGACACCAAGTGTTCTACAAGTAGGCCTACAAGTAGGCCGTAGATAACAAGAGAGCAAAGCTACGAATCCCTACTTTTGGTTTTGCAGGGGATGGTATGCATTATGAGCAAGGTTGAATTTAGAAATAGAACTTGACACAAAAATAGGTTGAATTTTGTGTTTTTTATTGGTTCCAATCAAAATTTTTGGTACTGATTCTGCACTTGAAACTCTATTCTGAACCAATTCACAAATAGAATCCATTAATGTTAGTAATTTACATGAATACTACACTTTTTTTTTTTTTGATTTGTGAAGTTTTCATGAATATGTCACATGAAGAAAATCAATGCAAACACAAAAATTTGCATAGTTATATGAAATGTTTCAAATGTTGATGTTGTTGAATTTTTGTGTTACCTCTTCTTCAATTACAAGCTATGGTGGTGATTCAGTGATTCTGCTATGCTTTCTATCTTGAAATCTCTTACCAAATCCATAAAATTGAATCCATTAATTAATTCAATCATGGAAAAAGAAAAACACAACATTCATTCAAAAAATTGCAACTCTTCCAAGTTCAATTTTATTGAATGTTCTACTTGAAAAAAACAAAATAGCCGCAGGCAATCCTAATTGAAGGATTCGAGACAATAACACAAAACGCAACCATTTTGCGCTTAGGGGTTTGCTTGTGTCCACGCTGGACATCGTAACGGTAAATTGGGGCATGTTTCTGCCACATATATATTTTCCGTTGCCACTTGGTTAGCCAAACTAGCAGAGGGGTTTCAACGTCCCGTTTTATTAAAGGTGGATGACACTCATGTATTTTCCAAAGGTCGGGAGTATATTTGTACAATTTTTAAAAAGTTGGGGGTATAAATGTCCATTACCCTTAAAAAAATTGTTGAGGCCACTAACATATTTAACAAATAATATGTATTATAAAAAATATTAGATGACCATCGATATTAATTTATTTTAATCATCATTTCTAACCATCAATTCTCAACACCTTCAACTATAGTTTAACATTACACTTTTTAATGTTGATGATTAAATGATAGTTAAAATTAATGATCATATAGCATTTCTTTATGTATTACTGAAAGAAGGGAGAGGGTATGAGACAAAGAGGAGATTTCTTGTGCATTGTAAGGCCAATTGCTTCTTGCATGTCAACTTCATCCCTTCGCATTCCGTTTGGCAGTTTCCAATCAAAACAAAGCAAAAGATTCGCCAGAGAAAGCTCAATCAACGGCATGGCGAAGTTCACTCCAGGGCAGCCCCTCCGTCCAGCTCCAAAAGGCAACATCTCAACATGTTGCCCTTTGAAGTAATCAACTGGACTACAGAGGAACCGCTCCGGAGTGAACTCGTTCGGATTCTCCCAACAAGTTGGATCCATTGCTATGGCTTTGGCGTTGATGAAGACCCTCGTTCCGGAAGGGACTTCATAGCCTTTGATGGTGCAAGTTTGGATGGTCTCTCTTGGAACGAGGAGTGGTGCTGGAGGATGGATTCTTAGCGCTTCCTTAACCACTGATTTGAGGTATGGAAGCATTGGAAGGTCACTCTCTTCCACCATACCTTTTTTCTCCTTCAAGAGTACTAATTCTCTTACCTCTTTTTGTGCTATTTCCATTTTGTCTGGGTTCTTTACCAGCTCCGACATTGTCCATATCATTGTGGCGGATGCCGTGTCGGTCCCTGCTATGAAAATGTCCTGCATTTGTATTATATGTATATATGAGTAGTGGTCCTTTTATATATGGGTGCTTGCTATCATAAAAAGGAAGAATGGTGAATAGAATGAAACATTATGTGTAATTTGACTATCACATGGACTTTATTATTTTATTTTTATTAAATTTTTTTAAAAAAAATAATTCTTCATGTGATAATCTTCATTTCTCTTCATAAGAAAACTCACCTTTATATATATATCAAAATCTTGTGTACGGATAATTCTAAATAGTAAATACTAAATTCTAAATTTTAAGCTCTTAATTTTATTAGTATAAAAATAAATAATGGTGACTCAAAATTTTGAGTCATATTAATAACAAGTATAAACCATATATTATTTCTTTATATTTTAATGGTATAAAAATAAGGCATTATTTCAAAGTATTGAATAATATTTATAAACAATGTTGGCATGTAACATTTCTCATTCATTAACTTCTATTTATAATAAGGAATGTGTAAAAGAATGTTACGGTGTGTATATACATACTGTTAGAACACCCTTGATTTTTACATCGTTGAGGGCTATCGCTTGATTTGAATCCTTTTGGAGTTGGAGAAGAACATGAACAAGATCTTCATCATGCTGCTCCATTGCTCCAAGCCTCTTAGAATCATCATTATGAGCAGCATGATCCTCAATCACTTTGTCATAAAAGTTATCCAACTCTTTGAAGTTCTTCTCTAGCCTACTCTCGTAACCATTGAACTTGTTGAGCCACCACAACCAAGGAAAGAAGTCAGCCAAACAGAACCCTCCCAACAACTCTTGTGTTTCCCTAACCACCTCATAGAACTTACTACTTGGACCCCCAAATCTGTTTAATTAGACAAGTATTAATTAAACTGTTACTTAAATGGAATGAATATGTAATAACTCTAGTAAATAATCAAAATAAATGGTCTAATTAGATAGTTTCTGTTTCTAGTTGAAGCAAGTCTAACACATCACTAAATCACTGTTTACATGATCATTTAAACCAATTACTTTAATGATTAGAGACCGAATAAAAATTTTCAAATTTAGAAATTTGTTTTGTCCTTTACAATTAAAATCCAAAAAATATATTTATTTTGAAAAAATGTATTAGTAATCAACAAAAAGTAATAAATAATCAGTCAATTTTGTATCTTTTAAAAATAAAATATTCAAAACTTAAATATCTAATTTACATTGTTGGTGATATTTTTATTGGTTACCTAGCTTTGTTATTACTCTAAAACAGAACAATACCTTGTGCCGAAAGCAATCCGACAAACAACATTATTTGTAAGAGAAAGCGTCAACTGGCTTAGGTTAACAGGAGTACCACTGGAAAGAGCTATGGAATGGATAAGATTTTGAACCTCTTCAAGCCTCACAGCTTGAAAAGATTGAACCCTCTTGGCACTCAGCAACTCCAACATCATAATTTTCCTTATCTCCTTCCAGTAGTCACCATAAGGAGTGAAAGTAATAGCTGAACCGTTATATCCCAAACGGTTCGCGGCATACAGCTTGGGGCGGCCGGAGAAAGCGAAGTCATGGTTCTTGAAGATCTCTTTGGCTATCTCGGCGGAGGAGACCACCAAAGTAGGGACAGAACCCAGCTTCAAGAACATGAGTGGTCCATGAATACTTGACAATTGTTGAAGGGATCGATGAGGGAGCTCCCCAACTTGGTGAAGGTTGCCGATGAATGGTAATCTCCATGGGCCAGGAGGAAGATTATTTCTTTTTAGATCTGATTTTCTAAATGTGAAGATGAGGAAGAGAAGTGTAAGGAGAACAAAGAGTGCATAAGAGATAATCATTGTTGTTGTTATTGTTTCGGAAAGAAACAATAATGAAAGTAAGTTACTTGAATCAGTAGTGATACGTAGCCATTAACAAGTGTATATTAAAAACTTGTCACAAGACAAACTTACTTGCAGTTTGGGCGCGTGTATAACATAAACATCTTGAGAATATACTTTCCTTTCATAACGTCTCACTAATTTAATCAAATTAATGAGAATCAATTCTAAAGACTCCCAAATTAAATCCTAAATATATATTAAGTTCACAGTTTCATTTTAAAGATATGCATTTTATTTCCTAAATCAACAATCATGTAAAATACCCTAAAAAATTCATATCTAATCCTATATATATATATATATATATATATAAAGGTGTTAAAAAAAAGAGAATTGATAGATAATCATAACCTAAAATTATTATATTTAATTTAATATCTATAATTACATATAAATAACATCCGTAATAATATATTTACAACATCTAATACTATACATTTAATTTAATATCGATTTACAAATAAAAACAAAAGTTAAAATAAGAAAATCATGATTATTTATAGATAAAAACCTATGACTATCAATTTTTTTCAAAAAAAAATGCAATAATTAGCTAGGTTGTTTAAAAAAAATTGAACATTTCCCTGTATAAATATTATAAGCCATTTTTATTGAATATTATTAGGTTGTTAAAAAATATTAAAGCTTTTTATTATGTATAACACCCATTTAGTGTGATGTGTTTATTTTTTAATTAAGATTTTTTATTTTTTAAAATTTATTTAAATAACTTCAGGGCTAGTTGATGGCAAATGCAAGTACTATATATTTCTAAGAAAAATCCTATTGATTTATTATAAAAAATTTACTTGGCGATTTCCACAAGATGAGTTATTAAGTAATTGGTCAAGAGAATGTGCTCGTTCTAATTATTAATAGTGAACCAATATTAGGGGATCAATAGAGAGCCAATGAGTATAATTGGGGAAATAGTGGGTGATAAAAAGGAGAGAGAAAAGAAGAAATGATATTGACTCTATATTGTTTTCCTAACTTAGTTTCCTAGACTTTCTCTTATTAATATTAAAAAATATTAGTTAAAATTGAAAAATAAAAAAAAATATGTATAAAATTAAAAAGTAAAAATATTGTATTTTCATCATTTGTTTGAAGTTATGAATATTTATTAATCACATATATATATATATATATATATATATATACATTATATGCTTAAAATTATGGATGTTATATATTTATATTGGTAGATGTTATATTTATTAAATAATGAATGTTATATGTATGACATTGTGGATGTTACTTGATAAATAATGACGATTTATATAATAAAATTCTAAAATAGTTTAAGATGACTTTTTTTTCCCTACGAAATCTGATTATTAACAACATCATCTTTAAAAAGATGTCACTTAATAGAATACATAAAAAAAATTGTGGGTGAATAATTCTTAATATGAGTCACATTAATGATAAGTGAAAAATTCTTAATTATTAACATTATTTATTAGTAATTATTAAAATTAAATATAAGTGAAATTTAAATAAAAACTAAAGCAAGAGAATAATTAATGATATAGAAAAAGAAGACTTCTAATAACATTATTTAAATGAAATAATTAAAGAATTATTAGCCACTGAAAAATTTTAAAAGCTAACATTAAAAAATTATATTATTAACTGCATGATTAATTAAAAATATAGATATAAACGATTCTAAATAAAAATAACGAAATAAATAAAACGATTGTAAAAATATAATATGCTAAATTTTAAAAAATAATAATAATAAAAAAATAATCATAAAAATATATTATTTAACTGCATAACGATTAATGAGTAGATTACATATAATATCAAATAAAGATATAAAATGGTTGTTAACAAAAAGAAAAAGAAATAACCGTATATAATATCAAATAATAATGTAAAGGAAAGTGGTGGTAAATAAATAAAAATAAATTAATGGATCACCTAATAAATGATGATAAATGTGCATAATAACTGATGAAGAGAGGGAAGATGCTAAGCGCGTAGAAGAATAATAATTAAAGAAGTAATCAAGTATTTAAAAAACTCAAAAAAAAAATTAATGGTTACCAATGGTCAAAATCTTATGGTTACCAAACATTTTTCAAAAACAAGATATATTTTTAGAAAGTTGAGAATCGAAAATGAATTAAAACACTACATAAAGTGCACACGGCATTTCTGGTCCACATATATATTCAAGTTGCTAATGCATACGTAAGTTACCGAGGAGGCACAAGATTTCAGTCCAACTTATTTGTATTCACATTTCATAAAAATCAGTTATTAATTGGAGCGAATACCAAACTCGACTTCTGTTTATTTTCGAGTAGGACAAGATGATTTTTTATTATAAAAAAGTACACATTGATCTTTGTTTATTTTCAAGTATGACAATACGGTTCTGATCTATCTATGAATTTCACGAAACAACCTGACCTTTATATGTGCTTTATCATTAAGTCTTAACAAAATGTGCTTAGTTGACATATTAAATTGCTGAATTGTTCGTAACATTAGATAATTTAGCCTATAACAATTTTTACCGTTATATATTGGCACTTTACGGACAATTTAACAATTTAACGTGTTAGTTAAGCAAATTTTGTTAAAATTTGAAGATAGAATACACAAAAAGGGTCGCATTGTTTCACAGAATTCATAAACAAAGTTCGTGTATCATTTTTATTTTATCAGGAGTCGTATTTTTCTATTTAAAAATAGACAAGAATCATTGTGTTGAAATCGTCCTGTCTTATTAAAAAATAGACAGAGACCGAGTTAAGTATTCACTTTATTAATTGTCACAAAAAGTCTTAATTTATCACTTTAATTATTTTTAATATTTAAAAAATAAAATATTAAACTATTAAAAACTCCCCATCCTCCATTTTCACACACACCCTCTATCTCTATCTTATCTTCCATTCTGTTGTCCCTCCCATTCCCTCTTCTCTCTCTCGTATCTTCAATTATGAATTTATGATATGCCTCGGCATTTCATTTTTAACAATGATTAAATACTTAAATTAACAAAAATTTATGCCACTCATGAACATTCACATCTTTTCTCAATAATTGTAGATTTTGTGATCATCTTTGTCGTAGCTTCATTAGCTACCAATATTTTATAATATATCCATTGCAAAAATAATAAGTTTTTGGTAAAATTCCATAAAGATAATGGTACGGTGGTGTATCAAAGCTTACATAATCAATCATATGGACAAACAAGTTTTGGATTTTTAAATTTTATTTAGATGATTCTAGATTAAGAGAGAGACCGAAAAAAGGGGAACAAAATGAAATGAAAAGAAGGGTAGCAACAAGTTCCGGATCTTTAAATTTTATTTAGAACCTCACAACGGACATATCACCACAAAAAGAAATGGGAAATCACAAATCATGATAAGCTTGGAAAAGGAGAAGGGCCTTGTAGAAATAATTTTTAAGCGGAAGCGTTGAATAGAATTTTGAAAACTTGTAATTTTCATATTTGATTGGCTATCATAGTTAACTTTGTTATAATTGGGTTGGACTTAGATATTGAACTTGAACTGAAGTAGAAGACAGATTTCAATACTGGCTTTTCTCCCTTTTCCTTACGTCGGACGTTTATGATGATGGTGGTTTTTTTCTCATAGAGTAAAATTGCAACGTTGTGTTTTTAAAAAGGACAGAGAGAGCACTGTCTTTATTTGTGTTAATTGTATAAATTTAATGCGTCCATCAAGCATTACCATCAACGGTTACAATTATTGTGTAACGTTCGAAAGTAATAAATATAAGATGTTACACTTTCGGGAAAGCTTAAATGTCTACTTATAGACCCATTAAATCATTAGTAATAAATCTGTAATTACATTTCGGACACAAAAGAAGTTTATAATAAAATAAACTTCTAACATTCTCCCACTTGGCCAAAATGTACACACAATTTCATGTAACATAATCACATTAATAGAGTAAAATACTTTGCGTGAGTTATGTAGGTCATGCATTTAAATAACAAACACACTTCCTTCCATATACTACAAGCACTAGCATCTTGCTACATAATCTACGTAAATAACACAAAATATAATATTGGTCCCATAAAATTTCTAGATCATAATGTTATAACTCATAAAATAATCTTACTTTATCTAAAAACAACAAATTGTCAATGTTCAAAAAACACATAAACAAATATAATGAGCTCAGAGTGTTAATATCATTCTAAATAATCAAGACCCATTCTATGTACATGTTCCTTAAATGTTTTTGGCTGCAAGCCTTTAATCAATGGATCAGCAGTCATAAGTTCTGTTCTAATATGTTCTATGAACACTCTTTGTTTCTGAACTTCTTTCTTAACGTCAAAATACTTTATTTCCATATGCTTGGCATCTTTAGAGTATCTATCATTTTTTGAGAAAAATACTGCTGCAGAGTTGTCACAGTAAATTTTCAGTAGCCTAACAATTGTGTCAACAATGCCAAGTCTTGAAATAAAATTCCTTAGCCATAAAGCTTTATTGGTAGCTTCAAAACATGCTACAAACTCTGCTTCCATGGTAGATGTTGCGGCAACACTTTGCTTAGAACTTTTCCACGATATAGCAGCTTCTCCAAATAAGAATAACTAGCCAAATATAGACTTCCTAGTGTCAACACATCCACCAAAATCTAAATCTGAATAGCCAATTACTTCTAATTGGCTAGATCTCTTGTACATGAGTATATAATTCTTTGTACCTTGAAAATACCGTAAAACCTTCTTTGCAGCTTTCCAATGATCCATTCTAGAATTACTTTGATATCTTCCTAACATTCCTACTGCAAAGCTAATGTCCGGTCTTATGCAAGTTTGCACATTCATAAGACTACCCACTACAGAACTATATGGAATTGCTTCCATTTGCTTCCGTTCTATGTCATTCTTTGGGCATTGCATAAGACTAAATTTATCCCCTTTCTGAATTGGTGCACTTCCTGCAGAATAATTTTCCATATTGGATTTCTCTAAAACTTTATTAATATAGGCCTTCTGAGACAATCCTAACAATCCTTGTGATCTATCATGGAAAATTTCAATTCCAATCACATAAGATGCATCTCCCATATCCTTCATTTCAAAATTCATAGAGAGAAATTCTTTAGTCTCACGTAACATCCCGAATCATTAGTTGCAAGCAAAATATCATCAACATATAGAACTAGAAATATAAACTTACTTCCACTGACCTTTCGGTATATACATATATCAACAACATTTTCTTCAAAACTGAAAGAAAGAATGGTATTATTAAACTTAATATACCATTGTCGTGAGGCTTGTTTCAGTTCATATATTGATCTCTTAAGTTTACACACCATATGACCATTTTCTTCATTTGGAAAACCTTCAGGTTGATCCATATAAACTTCTTAATCAAGATTACCATTCAAAAAGGCAGTTTTCACATCCATTTGATGTAGCTCTAAGTCATAATGAGCTACAAGTGTCATGATAATGCGCAATGAATGTTTCTTAGAAACAGGTGAAAAGGTTTTTTCGTAATCAATACCGCTCTTCTGAGTATATCCCTTAGCAACAAGCCTGACTTTATATCGTTCAATATTACCTTTTGAATCTCTTTTAATTTTAAAGACCCATTTACAACCAACACGCTTAGCACCTTCTGACAATTCAACAATATCCCAAACTTGGTTATCTTCCACGGATTTTAATTCTTCTTTCATGGCATTGATCCACTTTTCTGAATCACTACTATTTATGGCTTTTGAAAATGAAACTAGATCTTTAGATATTACAATGTCTTCTTCTTGCAAATAAGTCTCATAATAGCTTGAAATAGCTGATTTTCTTTCCCTTTGAGATCTTCTCAATGGTACATCTTGAGGCTCATTTCTTTCTGACATTTGTGAGTTAATTTCTTCATTGGGTGTACCATCATCTAAATTTTGTTCATTAATAGTGGGAACACCTCTTTGAGTAGGTGTGGATAAAGGAACACTAACGTGCATAGGAACATTGACTTTAATTTCCTTTATCTCTACATTTTGATGATTATCACTCCCAGTAACTTCACCATTTGTAAAGAATTTATCATTATCAGTTTCTACAATTTTTGGACTATGGTTTGGGCAATAAAAAATATACCCTTTAGACTTCTCTGGATAACCAATAAATATCCACTTACTGTTCGAGAATCTAACTTCTTTTCTTGTGGATTAAATACTCTTGCTTCTGCTTGGCAACCCCAAACATGCAGGTGTCTTAAACTTGGTTTCCTGTTAGTCCATAGCTTAAAAGGAGTTTTTGGAGCAGCCTTACTAAGAACCCTATTTAGTAAATACATTGCAGTCTTTAATGCATACATCCACAAGAATTTGGGCAAAGGAGAATTGCTCAACATACTTCTAACCATGTCCATTAAGGTTCT
>JASCZI010211521.1:24814-39368 GCA_036250425.1 Stylosanthes scabra
TTATTGAGCACATATACCATGTCTTTCTAGAAGTTTTGCAAATGGACCTAGACATTGTTCTGATTCATTATATTTTCCATAATATTCACCACCTCTATCTGACCTTACAACTTTCACATTTTTATCTAATTGTCTTTCAACTTCTTTTATATAAATCTCAAGAGTATCAACTGCTTGAGATTTTTCTTTAAGCAAATAGACATACTCATAACATGAAAAGTCATCAATAAAGTTGATAAAATATTTCTCTCCACCAAGAGACGGAGCATCAAAAGGTCCGCATACATCAGTGTGTATTATTTCAAGAATAAGTTGAGTACTTCTTGTGGCACCTTTCTTGTTTTGTCTGATTTGTTTTCTTTTAATACAATCCACATAAACCAAGATCAATAAAATTTAGATTCTGTAAAATCTCATTCTTTACTAATCTTTCCATTTTTCCTTGGATATATGACCCAAACGTTTATGCCACAAGAATGCAGAGTTTTCTTTATTAGGCATATTTGGTCGAATAATCATATTATTCTAGTACTCAATAAGCAAGGATTCAGAGAATTCATCGAGTAATTTTAATTTATATAAACCATCAGTTAGAACACCATAACCAACAATATTAGAATTCTTGCATAAATTAAAACAACCATGTCCACTAGTAAATGAAAAGTCAGAATTATCCAATTTTGAAACATAAATTAAATTCCTAGACGACATTGAAAATACATAAAGTGTCCTAGGTAAATCTAAACGAAAACTGGTATCCAACACCAAGCGATAAGTCCATATTTCTTCAATTGGAGCTTTCACACGGTTTTTCATGTAGAGGAACATCTTACTTTGACTTTGGCTTGTGATTTGAATCGTAAGGAGTCCCTGCATTACATTAGATACATGGGTTGTAGCACCAGAATCAAGCCACCAATAATTACAAGGAACATCAATTAAATTTGATTCAAGAGTACATACATATGTTTGAAACATACATTTCTTTTCGAACCAAGCCTTACGTTTAGCACAATCCTTTTGAAAGTGTCATTCATTCTTACAGAAATGACATTGTTTTGCATTCGCATGTCCTTTCTTCTTAAAATTCTTGGGCTTTGCCGTCACTGTCTTTGCTGCCTTAGTAGCTCCTTGAACTAAGTTAACAAAATGACTCACACAATTCTTAAGTCTATTTTCCTCATGTATGAGCTTTCCAATCAATTCATTATTCCATTTTTCTTTCATAACATTATAATTAATTTGGAAAGGTCCATACTTAGGAAGTAGCGAGTTCAAAATGAACTGCATCATAAAGGAGTCATCAACTATCATACCCAGTGTCTTTAATTTTGCTGCAATATTAGTCATCTCGATAGTATGCTCTTGCATGCTCTTGGACCCGTCAAACTTCATGATGTATGAATACCTACTCCTGTTATGTACTCTGAGAAAGAAAAATGTATTTATAGTATGAAGTTTATTAATGATTATAATAAACTTATATTATAAATATATTTTCTTTCGAAGTAACAATCATTAATAAACTTTATACTATAAATATATTTTTCTTTCTCAAAGTACATAACAGAAATAAATATTCATACTCAAAATAAATTTAAAATAGGGTTTCAGACACTAATTTTAGTAGTTCTGAACAACACATACATATACTCAAAAATATATAAATTCATGATATGAATATAAACTAAATTTCTCAATAATTAAAGAGCAAGTATAACCATAAATCTAATGGCATGCCAATTTGAAATCCAATTTGAAGAACAATTATAAGTACATAACAAATAGGGAGCATTATCTTTATATCTTCATTAAATAAAAAATCACAAAATTTTACAGGCGTTAACCGACACAACACACAAGACTACAACAATTACTCCATCCAAACATGTGCTACATACAATGCATGAACATGAGTTTTTCTGCAAGTTTCAATGGAGTTTCCTTCTCTGATTCTTATTTTAATACTAAGAAAATTTTATTTTGTATACCTAATTTAAAATTAGTGGCGATCACAATACTAATCAACTAATCAAGGGATTTTTCTCTCCTTTTTTCTAACTCTCTTCATTTTTCTCTAACCATTTTTTCCTTTTTTTTTGAAATTTTTGTTGATCATTGTTATCACCAATTCATTAATTATATAGCGTTGTTGATAAAGTTAATAATTATTAATTACTAAATTGTTTAATATATTTAACTAAATTATCATCATAATAATTTTTAGCAGTAATGCTACACATCAAAGCATTTACTCAAACCAAGTCCAACCAAGTAATTTTTCCCCACTCTCACACATTCACGCGCTATCACTCTTTCAAAATTAAAAACACGCGTTCACTACAGCTTCTTCTTCTTCTTCTTCTTCTTCTTCTTCTTCTTCTTCTTCACCACTGCCGCCACCACTGTCGTCGTTGCTGCAATCACCACCGTCGTCGTCGCTGCAGACGCCACCGTCTCATTGCCGCCACCATCATTGCCGTCGTCGTCGGTATTGTCTTCTTCTTCTTCCTCTTCTTCGTCCTCTTCTTCCTCCTCTCATTCCTCTTCTTCTTCCTCTTCTTCGTCCTCTTCTTCTTCTTTCTCATCCTCCTCCTCCATTATTACATCGTTACTGTTGTCGGTGGTGGTGTTGATGATGAAAAATTGAATTGAATATTCTAAGAAAACATAAACGAATTTTGAATGAAAACAGAAACGGATTTTGCATGAAAAATAGAAACGGATTTTATATAAAAAACAGAAACAGAATTTATATGAAAACAGAAACGAAATTTATATGAAAACAGAAACGGATTTGGTGATGAACCCACGCCTGGGCGTGGTCTTGTTTACACCTAGGCGTGACTTTGGGTCACGAAAACAGAAACGGAATTTACATGAAAACATAAACGAAATTTATATGAAAACAGAAACGGATTTGGTGATGAACCCACGCCTGGGCGTGGTCTTGTTTACGCCTTTGGGTCACGAAAACAGAAACGAAATTTACATGAAAACAGGAACGGATTTGGTGATGAACCCACGCCTGGGCGTGGTCTTGTTTACGCCTAGGCGTGACTTTGGGTCACGAAAACAGAAACAGAATTTACATGAAAACAGAAACAAAATTTACCCACTTAAATGTACTCAAATGTACTCCATCTTCTTCTTCTTATTCCTTCATTCCTTCTTCCATATCTACATCATGATCATCATTATCTTCTTCTTCTTGCTGTTGCTATTCCTCTTCCTCCTGCTACTGCTGCTACTCCTTCTTCCTCTTCATATTCATGTGGTTTTGGTCTTTCCATGGTTTTCTCCTCACGTCTGAGCGTCGTTTTAAAAGCATACATCCACATATCAAATCAGAAACAAAGAAAATGAAATGAGAGAATAACGATGATGAGAGAACAGCGGTGAATAAAAAGTGAGAATTGCTATTAACGCATATTATACAAAAACAGAAAGAACAAGAAATCAGGGATTTCATTTTTCAAAAAAACGAAAATAACAAATCCTAATAACTAATGAGGGACGCATGAGTTTGGTGGACTTGGTTAGACTTGGTTCTAATATTCACTTGGTTGTCTATAATTATTCATTTTTAATTATTAATTTTACATGATAACAACTATACATCAATTTTTATATATATATAGTTGTCACTTTTTTTTACTAAAGATAATTTTTTATTGATAATTAGTCAATAATATATTATCAAAGACTAAGAAAAAAATTAAAAATCCCAAAATGCCACATGAATCGTTGTATACCTCCATGCACTCTATTTACGATACGGAAAATATAAACATCAATATAGAAAAATTCATAAAACACATGAATACAACATATGATAACACAGAAATAGTTACGTATAGCATATAAATAATGTACCTCAACACAAAAATTAAAATAGAAGAAGATAAGAAATGTTTAGAGATGTACATACATGTAGATTAATTCATAAAATTATTGAATGATTATTAATTAAAAAAAAATTGATTTTTAAACTTTTTTTTTTGGTTCTCTTTGTTCCCTTGGGGTTGCAATTGCCACCAGGGGAGTCTTTCTATGCATGGTTATTCCAATTGTTTCTGACATATCCAAGTTATCGCCCTCATTTGATGGCAATCTCCAATCAAATTGGTGAAGCAGGTTGGCCAGCACAAGTTCATTGACAGCCAAAGTAAACACTATTCCAGGGCATCCTCTTCTCCCTGCACCAAACGGAATCAATTGGAAATCATTTCCCTTCACATCAATTGAACTGTTCAAGAACCTCTCAGGTTTGAACTCTTCAGGTTGGTCCCAATATGCTGGATCTCTTGCAATTGCCCATGCATTCACAATTACTCTTGTTCCACATGCAATGTTGTAACCCTCTAATTTCATATCTTGCATGCTTTCTCGTGGGACTAGTAATGGAATTGGGGGATGTAGCCGCAGACTTTCTTTAATCACAGCTTTTAAGTATTTCATGTTAGCCAAATTCTCTTCAGTTATGTATTTTTTGTCACCAACAATGTTTCTCATTTCATCTTGAACTTTCTTAATCACAGTTGGATGCCTTATCAGTTCTGTCATTGTCCACTCTACCATTGTTGATACAGTGTCCGTACCACCAGCAAACACATCCTAAAACAAATGGAAATTTAATTTGTGCCCACATCAATCAAGAAATATGAGAATTTTTTTTTAATAAATCTAGTTGTACACACATCCATATATTCAACCATGTGTTTTTACCGCTGTTAGAATTATGCGCCAAGCACATAAATAATGAAATTTGAGTATAAAAACATTTAAGTCACAACAAAAAATACAAAAGTTATTTTTGTTGGAATGGTTACATGCATAAACATATAGTGTTACCGATTTTCTTATCATTTCCTTAGTAGAAATATTCAAGATGTAAATCATACCAATAACAAAGCCTTCATTACAGTTCTGTCTGTTCCTTGTAATGTAAGCAACACATCCGCAAAATCATAGTCAGTATGGCTTTCAGTGTCTGAATGAACATTCTCAGTACTCCTGGTTTCTTGCTGTCGAATGATATGCTCGTCAAGTAATTGGTCCAAGAAATTATCAAATTGGGCAATCACTTTATATGCTCTAGAATACACTCCAGACATGCGAGTTAACCAATCAAGCCAAGGAACAAAGTCCCCTATAACAAAAGTACCAAGAAGCTCTGTAAACTCCATCAACAACTCCTTGAACTCCTTCTCTTCACTGTATTTTCTACCTAAAGTGATTCTACAAATTATATCATTGGTGAATTTGGAAAACAACTCGCTCAAATTCACCGGTGCGGACAAAGAAGAAGAGTGCCGTATCTTTTCCATCATTATGGCAGTTTCCTCCCATCTGATGGCGCGAAATGATTGAACCTTTTTGGCACTAAGCAGATGCAAGATGCTGATGCTCCTTACTTGTCTCCAGTACTCACCATATGGTGCTGTTGATATATCTTTGGGACTGTATAGAAGTATATCATAGAGTTTACTTTGGGGTCTGCTTGCAAATACACGATCATGGGTTTTCATGATCTCACGTGCACCTTCAGCGGATGAAACCACCAGAACTGGAACCTTCCCAAAATGGAGCAGCATCAAGGGGCCATATGTTTTGGCTAGAGATTGAAGGGTGCGATGAGGGTACAAGCCTAGTTTATGAAGATGTCCTATTATTGGCGATTTTGGGGGTGAAGGGGGTTTGTTTTGGTTGCTTGATGAGGATGATGAATAATAATTTGAAATCCACCATTTGATTAGCAGTAACAAAATGGAAAGGATGGGAAGGATAATGAGTACTAGAATTTGCATCTTGATCTGTGTATGTGATGTGCATCACTATTATATGTGTGCATGTGATATATATAATGATCAACATATAATTATTCATAGTCAAATATTATTAATACTGCCAAGATATATAAAACTGCCGTACGTCATTATATGAAAGCTCAAGAGTGTATATAAAGCTTGGAAAAGCCATTGCTGGAAAGAAATATGCGTGATGACTCATTACTTCTAGAAAAACAAGGGAACAATGTATGTAATTATGTATAGAGAACAAAATAGCCGGACAGAGAAAAATGATCTAACTTGTTTAAGTTTGTGTACCGACACTTTCGTGCTGAAGTGAAAAATGCGAAAAAAATTAAGAGAAATCAAATCAAAAGATTAAAATAATTGTAAATTTTGTTCAAATTCTAAATTTTCACTTCAATTCAATAGTTTATAAATATTCTCTTCATACACTTTACTTATTTTTTTCTCTACGCCAAAAAATTCTACGAGTACTTTCGTTATGTTTGATTGTTTTGTGGCTGGTCTAATAATTGCCATTTAAGGACCATTATAAGAATTTCTTTTATAATAAAAGAATTTAGTTAGTGTGTGTCCAGAGGATATATGATAAAATTACCACTAATGAAATATTTTAAATGTTTAAATTTAATAAATTCAAAATAAATATTTGAATTTTAAATTTTTTTATTTTTAACAAAAAAAATTAATTTATAATGTCCTACAAATACATGTTAGGTAAACCCATAATAAAAAGTTGAATGAAACGCATAACCCTACAAGGTCACGGCATAGGAGCTCAAATTTAAAATTTTTAAAGTTTTGTTTGGTGATTAAAATTTGAGAAAGTGTTGAAATAACAAAGAAAGTATTATAATGTGAGAGTAGATTTATCTTGCATCATAATTCCTAAACCTATTAAATCTTCCGGGAACATAAGTAAATAACCTCCTGTGAATCGGATTTCAACGTCGGATTAGTACTGCCGCCGCCACCTAATAAACGTGCATGTGACTTGTGTATAGCATGTTAGAAATATGGGAAATTACGATATCCATTGTTCATTATGGCATTGCATGATCAACATGCTTAATTAGAGCCTAGGAAACGTAAATTAAAGGACCAAGAGATATGCTCTGTTTTCCAATCCTAATTAACAAACCAAGAACAATCTATACCTAATACCTCTGTATTCTATATTGATTTTTGCACAGTTGACGCATGAACCATTTTTTTTTCCTTTTGATAAATCACATATGCAATCGGATTAATGACCCGGGTTTGACACACATACTTGTGAACTAGTTATTCAAGTAATAAAATGATAAAGTAAAGTATCATTTCCATGAAAAGAAAGTCTTGGTAGTCCATGTTAGGGAGTCAATAGAAAGTTAATATTATTTTTTTTTCTTTTTTTCATTTATCATCTATTATTTCATTAATTACACTAATTGGCTACTTATTGGTTCCTAACGTTAATTCTGTAGCATTATTCTTCCACGAAGAATTGTTAATTATTGAAATTAACTAAATCAAACTTCTATTTCAATAATAAAAGTTTTAGCATACAAAAGAAAAGACAAAATCATATTTGAATATTAAAATAAATAAAATCAATATTAAGATAATTGATTTTATCTAATTATGGAATTAGATATTTATGATCTTGTCATTTAATTTCTTTATTATAAATTCAAATTGGTTAAGTTTTTTAATTTAATTTCTAGTCTTTCTCAAAGTCAAAAAACTCTATAAAACTCATATAGATATATTATATATAGAAGTATTAATCTCTTAACAACAACTTATGTGAGTAAACAAACCATTATATTTTGTGAAACTTACATAACAACCACATAAATTGCATTTGTATGTCTATTTATGGTGTGTGTAATTAATAGCTTTATTTACAATTTTTTTCTCAATTGCATTGTAAATTAACAAATCATTAAAATAGTGATCAAGCATCTAAAAATATTAAGTTTGATTATAAACACATATGAAGCATAATAACAAATATAATTGAATGATAATGATTAATAATTATCCAATTCACGTAAAAGGCTACATCATTGTCCTAACTAAAATATTTAACTCATAATAACACAAATAAAACATAAAGTATAATTAAAAATGAGAAAAATAATGTATGCTATTAAAAAAATGGTGCTGGATTGTTTTTTTAAGTTCTAATCTTCTCTAATTCACCTTTTTCTCCGTGTGTTTTTGTTTTATGTAGAAATTGATTCTAAAATAAAATATTGATGATACATTAGATATCTTTGAACTCTAAATGAGCCTTCCTTTTATATGGCAAGGAGTGCATCATTTTCTACACCTAACATGCATTAATTTGTAAAATTAGGTTTTGTGCATATTTACATTCTATTTTTTCTTTGGCAACTTGATTGCATAATTTTCATGGTATTTGCAGCTGAAATGTGGTAAAAACCACATGTATTTGTTGATTTTCAACATGTTTTCTTTTCATTTTAGTTCAATATATTATATTTGTGACTTGTCTCTTTGAATTTCTGCATGTGTAGAGTTTTTATTGATTTTTTTTTCAAATAAAAACTAAAAATGATACAAATATCTTCATTTATTTATTTGACTATTTTTTATTAGAAGTAATAAATAAAATTATATATTTTTATTTATTTTTATTAATACAAGATTATTATTTAACATAAAAGATAAATAAACATAATTTTTATTAGAGTGTTATCAATGAAGGATATATATCAAAATTTTATTTCAATTAAGATAATTATTACATGTTACTGATAAAACAACTGGTTCCTTAGCTTTCACTTTTTTTTATTTGAATATTAATAATTGAGTTAAACCTCTTAATGATCTTTGAGATTGAACACTTAAACTAAAAAGGTTCTTGAGATCCTAATTACACCTACCACAATTGTCCTAAGAAATGAAAAACTTGCACTGTAATAGAGTTCGGTTGGGTAAGCGGTACAAAATATCCAATACAAGAACAATATTTAAATAATATTAACACAATAGCAGAAGTAATAATAGGCAATTAAATCAATCAAATTAACAAGGCTATATCAAAATTTTTAATATGAAAAACCTTTTTAATGTGAAAAGCCCCACTATAATTAAATATGAGGTACAAGAAAATCACAAAATATAGCACTACTCGTATATACAATTCGTCAAAGCACTAAACAACCATGGTTATGAAATTAATAATGAAGAAAATAAAATATTCAAAATAGAGGCTTCAGTTCGAGCTTAATTTTTCCTTCCACATAGCTCCAATCAAAATCTCTACCATTTAAAATGAAAAACCAAATGAGTCGAACATGCTGTCCAAATTTCAAGCGAATCCAACAATGAACGAGTGAGAAATTAACAATTGAAATTACTACTATCCAAGAAAAACAAAAATGGCTCTCTCTTCTTTCTTCTCTCAAGTGGTTGCCTCTCTTTCTACCAATCCTCACAAAATCTGATGTGTGTGTGTTAGTGGGTGTCTCACATCATAAATGATTTGGGCTTGGCCTCATGTAGGAGAGAAACCAAACCCACCAGATAGCTCTCACCTCTTTTCCTTCAAGTTACTCTATCCTAGCCTCACACCATGAGTGATCTAGCACATACCCATCTGGACTAGACAAAACGAGGTTGCTTTAAGTATTACAATATTGGTGCAATATTATTTAAATCTAATCCTATATTACATAGTTGAACTAAACATTTTGAACTGGAGGGTGAATCAAAACAAATTGAGTGTTGTTCATATCACCTCTGCTGATCAGGTGGCAGCTGTGTTCAGTAATGCTTTGTCCAGTTTGAGGAGATGATAGAGTATTTAGTGTAGATGAAGTGTGGAGCATGTTATTCAGCTTGTGTTGTATTGTAGGTCTATTAAGTTTGTTAGCTGTTTCTGCTGTGTTAGTTTTGTTTCCTTTCTTGATTCTGAGCTGGTTATCTGTTCTATCAGTTCAAGATCACAATTCAATTTTCATTTTGATTTTTTTATCTTTTTTTTTTTATGTTTCATGCAATCTTTTAATTAAATTGGGATCTCGAGAACCTTTTTTTGTATGAGTAGTAGTCCAATTTCAGAGACCAATTAATTTAACTAAATGAGGTCCTTTACATGTTAAAATGCTTTACGTGTGAATAAGGAGAACCATTCAAGCAGCGATTCAATGGAAGAAATAACTGAGGTGATGCAATAGCGATTGGCATGCAATGGGAGGAACATCACAACTGACAGAGTGGGGTGATGCACCCCCACTTTAAAAAATTTTATACCAGTCATTCAACCTGATTTAAGTGTTTAATTAATTTTTAAAGTAGTGGATTTGAAAATTAGTTATTTTCATGAACATGACAATATACAATTTATTATTCATATAAAACTATTTTAATACATTTATGTGGCATGATGAAAATTAAGTTCTAATTAAAAACATTGATTTTCAAACTTTTTTCCATTCTCTTTATTTCCTTGGGGTTGCAATTGCTACAAGGGGAGTCTTTCTATGCATGGTTATTCCAACTGTTTCTGACATATCCAAGTAGTTATTGCCCTCATTTGATGGTAATCTCCAATCAAATTGGTGAAGAAGGTTGGCCAGCACAAGTTCATTTACAGCCATAGCAAACACTATTCCAGGGCATCCTCTCCTCCCTGCACCAAACGGAATCAACTCGAAATCATTTCCTTTCACATCAATTGAACTATTCAAGAACCTCTCAGGTATGAACTCTTCAGGTTGGTCCCAATATGCTGGATCTCTTGCAATTGCCCATGCATTCACAATTACTCTTGTTCCACATGCAATGTTGTAACCCTCTAATTTCATATCTTGCATGCTTTCTCGTGGGATTAGTAATGGAATTGGGGGATGTAGGCGCATAGTTTCTTTGATCACAGCTTTTAAGTAGTTCATGTGAGCCAAATTCTCTTCCGTTATGTATTTTGTGTCACCAACCACGTTCCTGGTTTCTTGTTGAAGTTTCTTCATCACAGTTGGATGCCTTAAGAGTTCTGTCATTGCCCACTCTACAACTGTTGATGTAGTGTCCGTACCACCGGAAAACATATCCTAAAACAAATGGAAATTGGTGGCCACATCAATCATATAACTTATGCGTGCTATTCAAAATAAATTTAAAATTTAAAATATATGTTAAAAATAAATTAAACAATATATATTTATAAAAGATCTATCGATACATTAGATAGTTAAATTTTAGTATAGATATAACTTTTTTTTTCAAACTTTTTATGGTATATTATACAATTTTAATTAATCGTTATATTTAACATTTTCAAACAATTCATTACAAACCAAATTAATTCAAAAGTATAAGTAGTAAAAAAATTAATTTTAAACATAAAACTAGCAAAGTGGGCGAAGCATGCTTCACTCTCATTTTCCATGGAAAAATGAGAATTGAATCCGAAAAAAATAATTAATGAATTAACATAGACTATTATTTATCGGTGTTAACTAGCAACTTATTTAAACTTTAAGAAGAAACTGAAATCGTTATATCGTCCCGGGTTTAGCTAGAAATTAAAGGGTGGGAACAAAAAATTTAGCGGTTCAAAATCTTGATCATCCTTCCTAGAATAAGTTACGATCACCGTTTTAAAATTCAAACAAGCATAACTGTAGAGTAAGTTATAGGCTTATAGCTAGTCACCTTTGTTTAAAAGTGAAATCCATGGCATAGAGTGTTTGACAGAAAAAGTGATAATTGTAACTAAATAACTGTGATCTAAAGAAGGAAAAAAAAAATAATGAGCATATATAGATCTATGCTCACGATTTTTAAAACATGAGAATTTTTGTATGTAAATCATACCAATAGCAAAGCCTTCATGGCAGTTCTGTCTATCATCCCCTGTAATGAAAGCAAGACGTCCACAAAATCATCATCATTAGAGTCAATTTCTTTGCGTCGATTGATATGCTCGTCAAGTACTTGCTCCAAAAAATTATCATATTGTGAAGCCACTCTATACGCTCTACCATACACTCCAGACATACGAGTTAACCAATCAAGCCAAGGAACAAAATCCCCTATAACAAAAGTACCAAGAAGCTCTGTAAACTCCCTCATCAACTCCTTCAACTCCTTCTCTTCACTATATTTTCTCCCCAAACTGACCCTACAAATTATATCATTGGTGAATTTGGAAAACAACTCGCTCAAATTCACCGGTAAGGACAGAGAAGAAGAGTGTCTTATCTTTTCCATCAGTATGGCAGTTTCCTCCCATCTCAAATTGCCAAGTGATTGAACCCTTTTCACACTAAGCAGATGCAAGACGCTCACGCTCCTTATTTGCCTCCAGTACTCACCATATGGCGCTGTTGACATATCTTTGCAACCGTATAGAAGTATATCGTAGAGTTTACTTTGGGGTCTGCTTGCAAATACACGATCATGGGTTTTCATGATCTCACGTGCACCTTCAGCGGATGAAACCACCAGAACTGGCAGCTTCCCAAAATGGAGCAGCATCAAGGGGCCATATCTTTTGGCTAGAGAGTAAAGGGTGCGATGAGGGTACAAGCCTAGTTTATGAAGATGTCCTATTATTGCCAATTTTGGAGGTGAAGGGGGTGAGTTTTGGTTGCTTGATGAGGATGATGAATAATAATTTGAATAGGACCATTTGATTAGCAGGGACAAAATGGAAAGGATAATGAGAACTAGAATTTGCATCTTGCTCTGTGTATGTGATGTGCATCACTATATGTGTGCATGTGATATATATAATGATCATCATTGTCAAATATTATTTAAACCAAAATACTGGGTATACTTTTAAAAAACAATGATTAAACCAGTCACTCATTTATTTATCTATATATACATGTATTATATTATGGCCATGCTTTTCTTTTGTTTAAATAAAAATTCATTAATTTTCAATTTCTTAAGCACAAGTTGCAAAATTAAGGAAGAACGGAATTGGAATAGATAAGCTACCCCGGCCCATATACATCTCTTCCGCAGCTAGCATATATTCACAGAGCAACCAATATGTTTGTTATATACTATTTATTTATTTTGCAAATTAAATAATGATTTGATTAATATATATTACAAATCCTACATCTATGATGGATAAAGACTCTTGAGTGAATATAAGTGCAAGGCATCCCTCACCCCTCACCAATTCATGTTCATGCTCTACATGATCATCTCTAGAACGATGGATAAGGACTCTTGAATAAATATAAGTATGAGACATCATTCACCCTATGAGTTACCTGAACTCAATTCTAAGAATAATATAATATTTTAGTTAATTACTTTCCAAATTGAATCCACACAAAATTTATCAATGACAAAAAAATCCGCCCATAACTCTATCAGAAACATTGACGCATACTAATAAGATTTAATATTGATAAATAATCTCTCAAAATATAAATTAATAAAACCGTGTTTATTGAATAAACTTTTGTCGACATAAAATCTGTCGATAAAATTGCAGTAAATATTTAAGATCATTGTGCTCTTCAAATTTCAAACACTTGGCTACCTTCGCACCCTTCTCTTTCGATAGCTCCGTCCACTGCGCCTCCACACCCATATCCCCTTCCCTATTGGCTTGAATTTGTCTTGTGCTGTTCTGTTAGGCTTTCACATCTAGATAGAATCTTTGGACAGCTCTTGATTTAAGGTAAACATACTGGAGATATGGTAGTTATAATTTACAAATGAAGTTGATAATGATAGGTAATATTAAATGGCTTGGTCTTGCAAGCCTTAGTTGTATACAAGTTTTATATGATATGATGATACTGCCATCTTGTCTTGTTATTATTAGCGAGTAGTGAGAAAGAAGTTAGCGAGACATCTAATCTAACTTAGTTAAAGTTGAAAATGTAAATATTTTGAATTGAAAAAGTTTAATAATCATAATTTTTTTTAATCATATCCATAAGTGTTGGGTTTGGAACTTGTTGATGATGACAAAATATTAAGTTTAGTTGGGTTGTATCATTATGCTATATGACAAAGAAGGCCCATTACTTGTGATTATTTTTGTTTGTTAGAATAGGCCCAATTTTGGTACTATAAGAATTATTGTTGGAGTACACTTTGTAGCCCCACTTTGCTGCTGTGTTTCTTTTCCCTTATTGCAGATCATCACAACATGATTTTGGAGGCAAAAAGAAGCTGCAACATCACAATGAAGGGAAAGAAGGTGAAATCAACTTTCATCTAATATTTGAGGATCCAGCACACAATCTAATCAAATGACTGAAGATCTTTCTTGGTGGGAAAGAATGAAGGAATGGCCAAGATCAGTCATAGTACTACAAGGACAGCAAGGACAACTCCTCCCACTACCGGCTGCAAATTCAGCAACGGCACAATCAGAGGCAGCTGGTTTTTCGGTTAACGTTGCAACAGCCAGAATCATCCAAATTTCAAATTGGAAGGATAAGATCATCAATAGAAGGTGGAAGCCTATTTAAAGGGTGATTGAGCAAAGGTTTAAGCAAGCAGAATATACACTTAGAAAGAACTCCTTCATCCATTGAGAGTATTCTGTCTTCATCTTCTATAATGTTCTGATTTTTAGACTTAGGTTTCTTGTATTCATCATGATGTTAAAAGGCTTATAGCTAGGATTAACAAAAGTCATGAGAGAAAAGGCAAGAGCTTAGGTATTGAGAAAAAGCCATTACTGTTTTTCTTCTTCATTAGAAATACAACATGTTTGTTGTGGTGAGTGAACTAGGAAGGTT
>JASCZI010211521.1:39378-59161 GCA_036250425.1 Stylosanthes scabra
AGTTAGCACTCATGTTAAGTTAAAGTCCTAGGTTTAGGCAATTTTTAATTTCATTGAATTGGTGCATGTAATTCTGAAATTATAGTGGAATTCCACCATGGTTGTGGTGGAGACTGGATGTAGGCTGCAGTGGTAGTAGCTGAACCAGGATACATGCTTGTGTCATCTCTCTCGTTCTGCATTTCTTAATTTATTGCTGGTTTTGCAACAGAGCACAAATTGTCTCCTGCTTCATCTGGAGACAATTTATATCAGCAAGCTTTCACATTCAAGTTTAAGCAAAAAGGGGACTCAGATTTAACCCCCACTTCTCTGAGTCTCTTAGAACCTTCAATAAGTATTAATAACTTTTTTATTTTAATTTTTATCTATATTTATAAATTACTATTAAATTAAATACATAATATTAAATGTTATGAATATAAATTACGTATGTTATTTATATGAAATTATAAATGTTAAACTAAATATGATAACATTAGATTATGGTGTTGTTAAGCACAGATGTACCCAACAATGGTCCAATGGACCTTAGTCGTGAGAGGAAGTAAACAGTGAGAATGAGGGAGAGAAAGTGTTCCTTCCGAGGGAAGCACTCGGAAGAATCCGAGGGCTGATTCCGAAGAAGGTGGTTGATATGATAGGTGAATAGCACTAGAATCCCAAAATTAGGATTAAGAGATTCTAGGGCTAATATGGAAGATTAGGGTTTAGAGAATGCGTACCTTGAGGGGGTGTTACCCCCTGCTTATATAGTAGCAGGTGGTTAAGATTTGGATGAGATCTCTTCATGATCTCATCAAATCTTTCCCCTTTTAGTTTGATGCTTGACTTTTTAGTTTGATCCTTGATTTATGGACCAAGTAAATTGGTTACTGATTTGCGAGTTTGGGCCTTATTGGGCCGGTCCATAACATTGCCCCCACTCGGGAAGTGAATGCGTTTATTCGATTTCCGAGTAGTTTGGGAATTTTGGAGTGATTCTGATCGCTCTCTGTGTTATTACGACTTTGCTACCTTCCGACTGCTTAGTTGGCATGTCGTTTTGTTTTACTTCTTGATGACGTGGCAAAAGAAAGGAAATTGCTTTTTCACGTTTTTCGAAAGAGGGAGTAGTGGGAGCGGTTTTCGAGGTTGCAGTAATCGTCCCATCATTAGTACTTGCCCCTTTGTATTCTCAAAGTGTGTTAGAGAAGGCTTTGATGATTTAAAATCAAAACTTTTCATTTCTTTTCTACTTCCTTCTCTGCCTTCTCTGAGCATTCTTGGCTTCCTTTCCCCTCGAAAAGGAGATTTGTTCTCTGAGCATCTCTGTTTTGTTGCTTTTCTTTTCGCATTCTTGTGTGTACATCTGGTCTTTGTGTTTCAAGAATACTTCTTTTGTCTTCTGTCCCTTGCCTTCTCTTCTTCTCCATTTTTCCTTAAACCTCGTTCTCTTCTTCTGTCCGTTGAACGAGGCTGAGGCCCGCCTCTATGGTTAGGTCGAGGAGGCTGTGCTCACCCAACCGTCGGTCGTGGAGTCCGACTCACTCCTTGAGTTTCACCGCAACTTCCCGTTGACGGAGGGGGATTATGTGTTGGAGGCTGTTGGGCCGTCCGATCGCGTACCCTTCCGGGCGGGTGAAGGGGAGACTCACTTTCTGTGGGTGTATAAAGAATTGTTCACCCGTCTGGGGGTGCGTCTTCCCTTTTCAGATTTCCAAAGGGACGTGATGACGCGCTGCCGAGTGGCCGTCAGCCAACTTCACTTAAATGGGTGGGGCTTCATTTTAACTTTTGAGAAGGTGTGTCTGCATTACGGATTCCGCCCCATCATCCGTCTTTTCTTCTACATTTATGATATCCTGATCCTTCCGACCAGTAAGGGGTATATTTCGTTCCGGTCTTGGCAAGGGCACAAGCTTTTTGACTCCTATGAGGATTCCATCCAGGAATTTAAGTGGCATTACTTCAAGGTTTTGCCCGCTCCGGACAGCCGCTCCTTCTGGCTTGATCACGAGAATAAGCCTTTTCCATGGGTTTATTGGAACCCTGAAGTAAAGGGTTTTACCGTGTTTAACCTGGAGCCTTTGGAGATGGCTGCCTTTAAGTTCCTGGTGTCCCTTCCGGGAGGTTTGCCGAAAAGGAACAGGTTTATTTGTCGTTGGATTTTGGATAACTCTGACGCTAAAGTTGGAAAGTTTCTTGGTAGAATTTCTTTGCCTCCTGTTTCTCTGTCTCTATTCTTCTCTTTTTTTTCTTTTTTTTTTAAGTACTTACTTGCTTCGTTCTTGCAGACGACTTACTGGACGTCAAGATGAAGAAGTCTAAACTTGACCACCTGATGGCGATGATGGCAGATCCGTCCAGGATGGGTCCCCGTGCCATCCTTCCGACTGATCGCCCGTCTGCTACGCTGCTGCTGCCGCTGCTTCTACTTCTGCTGCTGCTAGTCCTACCCCTGCGGAGTCCTCGTCTCAGGTGTCCCCTGCTCCGACTGCTCCTGAACCGCACAAAGCCAAGAAGCAGACTTCTAAGCATGAGCGTGCCAAGGTTATTGACCTTGGGGGTGAAGAGGGGTTGAAAGAGGACCTTGCTACAGATTTGCAGCCAAAGAGGCGGAAGAAGAAGGCAAAGGAGGATGACGCGTTCGAGAGGGCGCTTGGGGATGATTCCGCTTGGGAGCATGACGTTGACCCCATCAAAGTGGCTTTTCCGGAGAGTTTTAACTATCGGAAGGCCTTGAATACGAGTTTGACGTCTGCTCTTGTGAGGGAGACCCTTACCAAGATGCCCCCGGAGCAGCTTCTTGGCGAGTCATACCATCTCTCTACCAAGTCCCTCGCCTGTCTTCGGGTAACTTGAACTCTTTGAGAGCGTTGATATATATGTTATCTTTGTGTTGCTCACCTTTCTACTCTGTTATGTTTGAGCAGGTGGGTGTGGAGACTTCTCTGGCTGCTAAGGTGAAAGCTGAGAAGGAGCTCTCGGCTACTCTCGATCAAATTGAAATTCTGAAGGGGGATAGAGACTCTGCCTTGGCCTTTCTGCCTCTCAAGGAGAAGGTAGATAACCTTGATGACCAACTTTCCAAGAGAACGGCTAAGTTCTGATCCGCTTTGGAGCGGATCACCCAGTTGGAGGAGGATAACGGGGTATTGAAGGCCCAGTTGGAGTCCTCTCAGCTCTCTCTGGATGGGGAGAAGAAGCGGCCAAAGGCGGCTGAAAAGCAGGCGGAGTCTCTTGCTGCTTCGATGAAGACTTCTTAGGCGGACTTGAGCAATGCCATTGAGACGACTGAGTATTGGCGCACTGAGTGGCAGAAGCTTGGTGTCGAGGCCACAAAAATGTGTCAAGAGACTTTGGACATATGTTTGGACCAAGTCTCACATCTCTGTCCTGGCGTTGATTTTTCTGTCATAACTCTGAAGACCCGATGAGATCCAAAGGGTAGAAGAATCTTCGTCCCTCCGGAGTCGGATGTGGAGGAAGAGCCTCCGCATTCAGGAAGTCATGCTGGAGCAACATCCAGAAGCTATCACTCTGGCCTCGCAGCTGGTGGCTGGAGATGTGGCAGGAGTCTAGTGGGGGATACCCCACTTAAGATTTGTAATGAATAGTTTTATTTTCTGAATATTTGTGTGCGGCATCCGTTGGGTGCTTTTCCTTTTGTGGATATTTTGGTCACCTTCAGTGGCATTTGCTTTATGTGTATATTGGTTTTTCTTGGCCATTTTTTGAAGTTTTGAGGCCTTAAGGAATTTTTTGCTTCGCTTTGATTTTACACCTTAGCGTTTGTGCTCTTCCTTTGTGTTTTGGCACTTGACGATGCCTTTTGCTTAGCGCACTTTATTAATTTTGCTTAAATTTGCTTAGTGTGATGTCCTTATCCTTAAACTATCGGTTTTGCATAACTTGGTTGTTTGCAGCTCAGCACCGGGTGATAGTCCGGTGAGGTGCCGTGATGTTTGCTCCGACCACTTTATAAGTTGCCCTTTTGGGATAATTTTAAAGCCTTAATTCTAGCTCCCGGGCTCTTTGTTCTCTTTTTTTAGACTAAAAGGGATGCATTAATAAACAATGCTTAAATAATAAAAGGAATATAAATCTAAAGGTAAAATACTTCTTTATTAATAACGGCCAGGGAGGCCGGAACGCTTACATGCCTCATTAAAACCTCGTCATCCGAAAAACCCTCTTGGGGAAAAAATAAAGATGGGAGGAAAAAGAGTACATGCTACTACGTTCTGTTTACATGTGGTACCTTTTTAGGTTTGATATGTGTCAAGTTCTCGGCACTTGTGCCCCTTCAACCGTACGGAGCTTATATGCTCCTTTTCCGAGCACTTCGATCATTTGGTAGGGACCTTCCCAGTTTGCCCCTAGTTTCCCTTGGGTGAAATTCTTTCCTCCGATGTCAGCCCTTCTTAACACCAAGTCTCCTGCTTCGAGCTCTTGGCTCTTTACTTTCTTGTTGTATCGGGCTGCTAAGAGTTCCTTTGCCGCCTGCTGCCTCATTTTGGCTTCTTCTCGGACCTCGAAAATGAGATCTACATCAACCTCTCGGCTTTTTTCATTCTCTTCCGAGTTGTAGGCTGAGACCCGACTGGTTTCCTCAATTAGTTCTAAAGGGACCATTGCCTCTGTACCATAGGTAAGTCGGAAGGGGGTGTACCTTGTCGACGACTGCTTCGTTGTCCTATATGACCAGAGTACACTTCTGAGTTCTTTCGTCCAGCAGCCTTTTTTGTCGTCTAGCCTCTTCTTTAATCCGTTTAGGATTATTTAGTTCATGGCCTCGACTTGTCCGTTGGCTTGGGGGTGCTCAACCGAGGAGAATTGTTGGTGGATGTGGAAACCTTCCAAGAACTCTTTGAACT
Source organism: Stylosanthes scabra (assembly GCA_036250425.1). NCBI lineage: Eukaryota > Viridiplantae > Streptophyta > Magnoliopsida > Fabales > Fabaceae > Stylosanthes > Stylosanthes scabra. The sequence goes on from JASCZI010211521.1 coordinate 44,238, forward strand.
TCTTGTCGATGAACTGAGTTCCGTTGTCGGAAGTGATGACTCTTGGCACTCCGAACCGGGTGATTATACTATTCCACACAAACTTTCGACATTGAGCCGCGGTGATTGACGCTAATGGCTCTGTTTCCACTCATTTTCTGAAGTAGTCAATGGCCACGATTAGGTATTTGACTTGTCCGGGTCCTTTAGGGAAAGGGCCGAAGAGGTCAATTCCCCATTTATCAAATAGCCAAGGGGAAACAATGAATGACAGCTTAGTTGCTGGGATTTTCTGCACTTTGGAATGCTCTTGGCACTTTGGACATTTCTTGATGTACTGCATGACATCGATTTTCACCCCCTTGGTGTTGTCCACATGCTCCTTCGTGTACTTCAGCTATGATAGTGGGGACTCGCTATTTTTCAACGCATTTGAGCAGGGGCATGGCTGCTGCCCTTCAGTATAACTCGCCGCCCACCATCACATAATTTGCTGCGTCCCTTCTCAGGTGGTTGGCGTCGTATTTCTCCTTTGGGAGAATCCCCTTCTCAAGGAAGTTAATTATGGGAGTTTTCCAGCTGCTTTCAACTGAAATTGCCAACATTTCTTGTGGTTCATCAATGGAGGGCTTTTCTTTGATCTCTTGGATCATGGTACGATTGCTTCCGCTTGGTTTTGTGCTGGCTAGCTTTGATAGGGTTTCCGCTCGGTCATTCTCTTTCCGAGGGATGTGCTTCACTTGCACTTGCTTGAAAGAGTTTTGAAGCTCTTTAATTTCTCCAAGTACTTGGCCATTTGGGGATCTTTAGCCTGATAGCTTCCGTTCACCTGGGAGGTGACGACTTGAGAGTCGGATCTTATTTCTAGCTCCAAAACTCCGACCTCTTTTGCCAGCTTAAGGCCTGCTATCAGTGCTTCATATTCCGCCTGGTTGTTACTTGTCTAAAATTGGAACTTTACGGCCATTTCTATGGTGACTCCATCTGGTCCATCCAGGAGCACGCCCCCTCCGCTTCCTTTATTATTTGAGGATCCATCTACGTGGAGGATCCATGCCGGAGAGTTGGGGTTTGGGACATTGGGAGTGAGCTCCGCAATGAAGTCGGCCATTACTTGGCTTTTTATTGCCGTCCTTCCTTCGTAGTTGATGTGGTACTCGGAGAGCTCCACTGACCAGCTTAACATTCTTCCAGCCAGATCTGGTTTCTGCAACACCTGTCTTAACGGCTGATCCGTTTTGACCACCTTCTAGTGGTTACAATCAGCGCTAGTACTAGCTTTTCCAACCTTTGGTATTTCAGCTCCGCCCTTTGAAGGGTTTTGCTTACAAAGTACACATGCTGCTGCACTTTATCCTTTTCTTGGATTAGGGCTTCGGCTACTGCTTCCTCAGTTGCCGCTAAGTAAACTATTAAAGCTTTGCCTGATTCCGGCTTGACTAGGATTGTGGATGTGGATAGGTATTCTTTGAAACTTTTGAAGGCTTCTTCGCACTCTTCCGTCCATTTGAATTTCGTCCCTTTTTTCATTAACTTGAATAGGGGGGCTGCTTTCACGGCTGAGGCTGCTAAGAACCTGGAGAGGGCTGCTAGCCTACCAGTCAGCATCTGTACTTCCTACAAAGATCCCGGCTGCTTCATGGAGATAATGACTTGGCACTTTTCTAGGTTAGCCTCAATCCCTCTATTGGTTAGCAAAAAACCGAGGAATTTTCCGGCCTCGACCGCGAAGGCACACTTTGCTGGGTTCAAACACATTTGGTGCTCCAGCAATTTGCCGAAGACCTTCTCCAGATTGGGGATTAATTCTTCCTCTGCTTTTGCTTTGACTAGCATGTCATCCACATATACTTCGAGGATGCCCCCGAGTAGTTCCTTGAACACTCTATCCATAAGCCTTTGGTATGTGGATCATGCATTCTTCAATCCGAACGGCATTACCTTGTAGTAAAAGCTGCCGATGGGGGTGATAAATGTTGTCTTTTCAGCATCTCCGGGATACATCGGAATCTGATCGTATCCGGAGTAGGCATCCATGAACGAGAGGAATTTGTATCCGAAAGCTTTGTCTACCAATCCATCAATGCTTGGGAGTGGGTATGTGTCTTTAGGACATGATTTATTCAGGCTGGTGTAGTCGACACACATTCGCCACTTCCTAATGCTCTTGGGTACCATTACCACATTACTGAGCCATGTGGGGTACTTAATCTCTTGGATGAATCCTGCCTCAAGAAGGCTTTGAACTTGCTTCTTTGTTTCAGCCACCTTTTCCGAGCTCATACGTCGCAGTTTTTGAGCCATCGGCTTGCTTCCGTGTATGATGGACAGCTTGTGACTGGAGAAGTTCGGATCTATCTCAGGCATGTCAGCCGCTGTCCATGCAAAGAGATCAGAATTCATCCTCAGAAACTGAGTTAACTTATCCTTCAGCTCTTTCGACAGGTTTCTCGCAATCATGGTCACCTGCTCGGACCGTTTCCTATCTGGACTTGCTGGAGATCGCCTTCCAGCTTCGGTCACTCATGGGCCTTCTTTTCTGGTGGCTCGAGATCTACTAAGAGGCATCCTTTGGCTTCTTCCGACTTCTCCAGTTTCGGAAGTTGCTCTTGGGAAATGTGCAAGGTGGCGTTGTGGCACTTCTCGGCTTTTTGTTTGTCTCCGTGAAGTACGCCTACTTTTCCTCCATTTGTTATGAACTTCATTGTCAAGATGGAGGTTGCTACAACCGCTCCTATCCGGTTGAGGGTCGGTCTTCCCATAATCGCATTGTAGGCGGAGTTATAGTTGATGACCAGCCATCTTACTTTTATGCTTCGCCTATTTGGTGGGTCCCCTACAGTGGCCACAATGTCACGAAGCCATCTGGAGTTACCCTTTCACCAGAGAAGCCGACTAACTCGTCGGAATGACTTTCCAAGTCTTTGTCAGTGAGTCCGAGTGCATCAAAGCAACGCTGGAAGAGGTTGCCCGCTGAACTTCCTTGGTCTATTAAGACTCGTCGGATTGTGGCATCAATAACATCCATAGAAATCACTAGGGGAGGATTTAGAGTGTCGATTGTTCTTCTGATCTCTTCTGAAGAGAATGTGATTTCTGGAGGTGGTTTATCATGCAATGCCCTAGGCATGACTTCTACAGCGAGGCATAAGTGTTTGCTCCTTTTGGCCGCTTTCCGAGACGGTGGGTTTCCTTCATCTGGAAGCCCTCCTGAAATCATTTTGATCTCCCTTCTAGTTATTCCATCTTTGGGCTCATCTTTTCTTTCAGTGGACTTTTCCGGACTGTCTGTCCTTTTCCTTGTTCTTCTATTATCTCTTCGCTCACTGCTTCTTCCAGTGTATTCATGGAACTTTCCCTTCTTCAAACCTTTCTCGACAAATTCGAGGAGGTCTTGGCAATCTTCCGTGTCATGCCCGTTTTGCTTATGATACTTGCAGTAGGCATTCCGGTCTCCTTTGTGATTGTTTTTTATCGCCTACGGTGCAGGGATTCTTTCCACTTGTGACACTTCATGAAAGAAGGTTGTCAGTGAAACATTCAGTGGATTGTAGTAGGATCTGCCGGAGCGCTGTTCTCGTCTAATGCGGTCTTCTCGCGGCAGATCCTTCCGGTTGGTTTCCCATTTATCCCGGTCAGTTTTGACGGCAGTTTGTCCTTCTTCCTGTTGCAGGTACTCGTGAGATCTGTCTTGGATCTTTTCCATTGTCTTGGGTGGCCTTTTGGTAAGGCTTTTGAGAAATTGAGTATCCTCTCAAAGACCTTTAATCAGTGCCATGAGGGTTGCTTGACTCTGCAGTCCCTCAATCTGGGTGCATTCGGCATTGAAGCGGTCCAAGTAGTTTCGGAGTGACTCTTCCGGCTTCTGCACAACTAAATAGAGATTCAGACAGGTTTTGGGAAGCTTTCTCTGAGTGATGAAGTTTTTCAGAAAACTTTCAGACAGCTCGGAAAAGCTTTTAATGTTTCCGGGTGACAAGGAGTTGAACCATGTCAACGCGTCCTTCTTGAGGGTCACGGTGAAGGCTTTGCACTTTACCGCGTCCGAGGCGTTCAGGAGTACCATCCTGTTGTCGAAAACATCCAAGTGATGTTTCAGATCACTGGTTCCGTCATAGGGCTCCATGTCGACTGGATATTTGAACTTCTTAGGAAGTTCTTCCGAGAGGATTGTGAGCGAGAATGGGTGCTTGCCGTTTTCCTTCGCGGGTGGTTTGCCGATCACAACGGACGGCTTCCACGTTCGGGAGCGTGAGGCTTCCGTGTCGTCTCCCTCGTCCACGTAGTATTGCTTGTATTGGAGCTTGTCCTTTAGTTCCGCTCTCTCCTTTCGGCCTCTTCCCACAAGGCTTGTTGTCTGGCCGCCATGGCCTCCGCCCTTTTCATTGCTTCAGAAGCGATCTCTGCTTCCCGAGTCTGTCTCTCAAGGAGCTCTTTCAGGGCGGTCTCTAATTGCTCCACATTCGGGTTTGGAGGATTCATCCCTTTTAGCGGGGTACTCTGAGGTATCTCGTTTTCCCCAGTTTGCTCGTCGTTGAGCGGAATTTCCACCATCTTTCACCTGGAGGTTCAACTTTCGTCTCCCGGTCGATTCTTAAAATTTCGTCCCCACAGACGGCGCCAATGATAAGCACAGATGTACCCAACAATGATCCAATGGACCTTAATCGTGAGAGGGAGTAAACGGTGAGAATGAGGGAGAGAAAGTGTTCCTTCCGAGGGAAGCACTCGGAAGAGTCCGAGGGCTAATTCCGAAGAAGGTGGTTGATGTAAAAAATTATTATGGCCATGCTTTTCTTTTGTTTAAATAAAAAATTCATTAATTATTTCTTAAGCACAAGTTGCACAATTAAGGAAGAACGGAATTGGAATAGATATGCTACCCCGGCCCATACACTTCTCTTCAACTACATATATTCACAAAGCGACCAATATGTTTGTTATACACTATCTATTTTACAAATTAAATAATGATTTGATTATATAATATTTTAGTTTATTACTTTCCAAATTGAATCCACACAAAATTTATCAATGAAAAAAAAAATCGCCCATAAGTCTATCAGAAACATTGACGCATACTAATAAGATTTAATATTGATAAATAATCTTTCAAAATCTAAATTAATAAAATGGTGTTTATTTAATAAATCTGAAGTAAATATTTAAGATCACTGTGCTCTTCAAATTACAAACACTTCGCTACCTTCGCACCCTTCTCTTTCCAGAGCTCGTCACGCCTCCCCACACCATCCTTCCCATTTCCCAGCTCCGTCCACTGCGCCTCCAGACCCATCCCCTTCTCTATCGGTTTGAATTTGTCTTGTGCTGTTCTGTTAGGCATTCACATCTAGATAGAATCTTTGGACAGCTCTTGATTTAAGGTGGACATACGGGAGATATGGTAGTTACAATTTGTCTTGCAAACCTTACTTGTATAAACGTTTTATATGATGATCATGCCATCTTGTTATTATTAGCGAGCAGTGACTAGTGAGAAAGAAGTTAGCGACACAAGCGGGTCGCGTTCCGAAGCATTTGTTTAGTTTCGGGTTGGATTTCCTTGGGCTTGGCCATGTCTTAAAAAAATATATAAAGTTAGCGAGACATCTGAGTGAAAATTCAAAATGTCAATACTTTGAATTGAAAAAGTTTAACAGTCATATTTTTTTTTAGGGCAAGTTACTCATATAAATCAAATAAAATCCAATATTATCAAATTACATTAAAATGGAATAAATTATCAGATTGCACCAAATCCCTAATTTATAAAATTCGTGGTAGCGTAGAGAGTTTTGACGAATCCGTTGGACCCCACTACGGATTCAGGTTGTTGTTTAAAAATTTAAGGGGGATCCATGGCACCCTACTACGGATTCAGAATAAAAAAAATATCAGAGTGAATCCGTGATACCCTTCCACGGATTCAGGGTAATGAAATTATATAAAGATCCGTGGCATGGTCATTTGGATTGTGAGAGTTGAGTTTTAGAGAGAGAAAGTGAGAGAGAATCTAGAGAGAAGTTAGAGAGAAGTTGTAGACAAAAGTTGTTTTAGTGTATTCATCATGGCAGAACAGTCGAATAAAGACATTGCTGCGGATGACAGATGGGACATGTGCCGGCTGGACAGGATTTCGCACGTGGCACATAATGTTTACACTGAGGATAGGCATTTTTTTTTATAATAATTTATTTTTTGGTAAATATGAATTATTTGTTAGGGTCGTTTGACTTAGGGTTTAGGTTCGTTTAATTTAGGGATTCACTAAAAATATAATGTTTAGTTTAGGTTGGTTTAATTTAGGGTTTAGGGTCTAATAATTTATGGCTTAGCTTTATTTACGTTAGGGTTTGACTATTAATATTATGTTTAGTTTAGATTCGTTTAATTTAGGTTTTAGGGTCGTTTAATTTTGGGCTTAGCTAATATTGTTATCTTTAAGTTAGGATTTAGGTTCGTTTAATTTTTTTACCTTGGCTAATAGGCGTTCCTGTTCAATGCAGCCTGTTAGGTGTATCGTCAGTGTCCTTCAGCAGATTGCGATGGACCTACATCCACGTGTCGTGCCGTACGTGCAACAGGCCGACCTGCTCCCAGTTGCACGACTGACAAACTACTGGTTCAAGGTTGACGAGCCGCTCATCAGCGCCTTCATAGAGAGGTGGCGACCAGAAACCCATTCGTTCCACATGCCATGGGGCGAGTGTACTATCACCCTCGAGGACTTTGCATACCAGCTGGGTCTTCCCATCGACGGTGAGCCTGTCAGTGGCTGCCTTTGGGACTTCGAGGCGCACATGCTAGAGGATACAGGGAGACCCCAATGGGACTTGTTCAAGGAGATGTTCGGTGATCTACCCGAGATAGATGATCGGGATTCCTGCACCGTGACGTTCTCATGGTTGAAGAGCAGGTTCGGAGAGCTCCCGGATGATGCTAGCAAGGAGTTAGTCGTCAGGCATGCCATAGCGTATATCATGATGCTGATGTAGACTTCACTTTTCGGGGACAAGACTGCAGCTCCCACTCACCTTTGCTGGATCCCTTTTCTCGAGCGCATTGACGAGCTCGGTCGATACAGCTGGGGTCCGCAGTCCTTGTCTGGCTGTACAGGAGTCTCTGCCGAGCAGCCAACAGGAATGTCGTCCAGGTGGCAGGGCCTTTGATCTACTGCAAAGCTGGATTTTCTGGCGGTTTCCGACCCTTAGGCCTTACTCGTTCGACACTTTCGAGTGGTTGTTGGCCTCCAGGTAAAGCAATTTATTTGATTCATTATGAAATTTTATTTCTTTATTATTTTATGCTGCTTGGTCACCTAATAATTTTGTGTTATTATTAGGTAGGGGAGGTATCTCCGCACATCCGACGAGAAGGTACCCCAATTGCTGCATCACAGGAAGCAGCTTGATTTGATGCCCTTCCGCGAGGTGAGTTGGAATTAGTATTTTCTTATTATTTTCCTTTTATTGTTTTAGTTTTAAAATATTCATGCAATATTGTTGCCTTAGACATCCTTTCCGTGTTACAATTTGTTTGTCTCCATATCGGACGGGTGTCGTAAAGGTCGTGCTCGATCGTCCAACTTATATACTTCGGGACCATCGAGTGGCACCAGGTGGACCGGGTGATCTCGCAGTTTGGAGGGGTCCAGAATCGTCCTCATGCGCCCCTCAACATCGACTTCATGCATGCGAAGGACGAACGGGGTGTGACCAGTCGTTTCCGTAGACGTATCAGCGCTGGCATGGACTCTGGGCATCCGTGTATCGTTTAATTTATAGTTTGTGGTTTATTTTGATTATTGTTTATGGTTTAGTTTAATTTATGCTTTTTGGGCATGCAGGTTTGCACAGTTGTTTGACGTTGCACAGTATGCTGATCCCGGCCCCTTTGCAGACTTCCTTCAGTGGTGGATCCTCGCCGCTAGGAGGTACCTTGTCCCGGCTGGGCCTTATCATCATTTGCCACCTAGCGAGATCCCGGTCAAAGCCACATAGAGACAGTCAGCTCCACATCCAGAGCGACCTGACGTGCCTGATGTGCCGGATAACAGACGACCTGGGAGGAGTATGATGGTTGGGACGAGGACCACCGCTCAGGACTGGCAGTGGTTGGAAGACATGATGGCTGAGGATGTGCCGGCCGAGTGACCAACTCAGAAAATTAGACGTATGCCCGAGAGCTGTGGAGATCGGAGAGGGGTGGGGAGAGGCGGCAGAGCCAGTAGAGGCCGCGGGGATGGGGGTGAATCGGCACCTACCCAACAGACTCAGGGTGGTGCTAGCACCATTCAGATGGTAGTGGCCGCGGGGACGAGCACACAGGCTGACTTCCCCTCCACCCCTCAAACCCAGGGGATCGAGATCCCATTGAGTTTAGGCTCCCCGTTGCAGGCATTATTGGACGGGCTATTTAGCCGAGGATTTCAGCAGATACTTAGCAACATATTGCTCCCTCCCGACGGTGGATACAGGCCGAATTTTGATGCCACGCAGTTCGATGGCTCTCAGTTCATCTCAACCTTAACGAGCCTGTATCCGGTCCATCGCATGCGTTCATGGCTCTTGGTAGGACTCCTCCATCAGCAGCACACGTGCCGGGTGGATCCTGGGAGGTACCGTTCATGGAGCCTGCCTGTGTGCCGACTCCTCCAGCATAACCCGCACCGGCTGAGCAGTCCGATGAGCCAGCAGCACGTGGGCGGGCCCGCAGAGCTCCAGGTCGCCGAGACTGCGGCACCGGAGGCCATATGTAGATTATTTTCTTTATTTACGTACTTTATTTATCGCACACTACTTTATTTATTTATTTATGTAATTATGTAGATTATTTCTTGTTGATTTCATGTACAGCTTTATATATTTACAGACGTCTGTTACTTTTTTTTACCCACTCTCAACAACTATGAATGACACAACTCGCAATATTTATCTGCACAATTATATTAAAATGGGATATTTATTTGATTTTGGTGTATTTTGATAATATTGAAATGGGATTATATAGTTTTGGTAACTTGCCCTTTTATCATATCCATAAGAATTAATAACTTTTTTATTTTTATTTTAATTTATATTTATGAATTATTATTAAATTAAATATATAATAATAAATATTATGAATATCTAATTACAAATATTATTTATATGAAATTATAGATATTAAATTAAGAATGTTTTAGAGTTCTGATCATATTTTAAATAGAAAAATATTAACTTATCATCAATTTTAATTTATTATGATCATTAATTTTAATATTTTTAATTAATAATTTAATATTATGTTTTACTTAACACTTTTTAATATTAATAAGTAATAACTAAATAATGACAGAAAAATAATAAATGTAATTCTAATAATGGCCATATAATATTCATCAATTGCTTTTCTATAGCATTGCTCTATATTTTAATTATCCTTAGGCTTGGTTGATTTCGTAAAGCAATGGGTATTGTACTTTAATAAGTAAAATATAGGGCAAAGAACCTAAATAAAAGATTTGGGAAAAAAAATGTTCATATTCCCCTAAATGAAATAGTGGGAACGAAATGTCATGTTTTCAATATATGTAATCCATGGCAGCCCACAGAGTATTATAAAATGCACATAATACGTGGAAGGTTCCAACGGAATACTGGTGGATCAAAACAAGGAGTCCGTGCAAGCCTGCCACGGATTACGTGAGTTTGTGGAAACAAGTAATCCGTTTTGGGCTGCCACGGATTATGTGAGAAACAGAATTGGGAATCCGTTTTGGGCTGCCACGGATTACGCGTAAATACCAATATAAAATCCGTGGCAGCCTCTCGTGTACTTCATTTGCGTCCAAGATTAGGATTAGGCAGGTGGAAAGTGGAGAGAATTTGAGAGAGAATTGGAGAGTTTTGTCAAGTGTTCTTCGCGCCATGGATTAGCAGCAATTAGAAGAGGCGGCGAGGGAAGCAGCAAAGGAGATGTATCGGCTCGATCGTATCGTGCATCATGTGTCTCACAATGTCACTACCGAGGTTAGTATATAATATGTTGTTATGAATTACTTTCTTATAGAACTGATGTATGCCACATATATGGTTATAGTTGATTGGTTAGAATGACTATGTTTTAAAAAAATAGTATGATTTTCTGTGCATGTTAGTTAATTTTAAATTTTTCGGTAGTTAATATGGTTGGATATATTTAGCGGTAGGAGGTTTAGAATTTAATTACCCTATTTTTCACTTTAGTTAAGTTTTATTAATTTTTTAATTTTAATGTAATTGGTTTAATGCAGGATCCTAGGTGTGTGATTAGTGTGCGTAGGCAGCAGCAGATGCATCTAGATGACTGTTACCTTTAGCTGGTTCACGGACACATTTGCAAATCTACCTCCGAATGCCAACGAGGAGATGGTGGTCAGGCATGCGAGGTCCTATGTTGTGATGTTGAGCACACAACTTTTTGGGGACAAGACAGCTGCACGTGTCCACCTCAGGTGGCTCCCTTTCCTCGATCGACTGGAGGACATGGGCCGATGGAGTTGGGGGTCAGCAGCATTGGCCTGGCTATACAGAAACCTTTGTCGGTGTGCCAACCGCAACGTTGTTCAGCTGGCAGGCCCGCTGCAGCTACTACAGAGTTGGATTTTCTGGCGTTTCCCCACCTTCAGACCACCTGGCTTTAATGAGTTTAGATGGCCTCTTGCATCCAGGTATTCTTTATTATGGGTATTGTGTATAGTTTACTAAATTTTAAGGTTACTTGTTCGACATTCGTAATTCATGGTGTATGGTACACAATTGTAGGTGGTCGAGGTATCTGCCGACATCCGATGAGAAGGACCCGAGGCTGGCCCTTTATCGAGTCCAGCTAGACAAACTGCAGCTATCTGAGGTCAATGTATTAACTGATTGACATAGTTAACTTATGAGTTGTTCGGTTTAGCCTTATTATGACTTGTTTTGTGGTTTCAGTCTATATGGGAGCCGTACCTGGACTATGCTGTCAACGCTATTGTCCATCCAGGAATATTCGAGCAGCGGCATATTCGACTATGAACTGCCTGCATTCCACTTATATACTTTGGGACCATCGAGTTCCATCAGGTAGATCGTGTAGTTCCAAAATTTGGTGGTGTCCAGGATATCCCAGGCCATCCGGTCAACATTGACTTCCTTCACAGCAAGGATGGCCGCGGAGGTGAAAGATGGTTCCCGCACACGTATCAAATATGGCACGGTATGTGGGATAGCAGAGGTGATCGGGTTATGGTCATCCATAGGGTCGACGACCCAGGGGCATCAGATTTGTGCATGTGTTGGTGGTTTCTGGCAGGGAAGAGGTTCTTGTGTGGGGATGCTGCGCATGTTGACTCACGGATGACCCAGGTACCTGTTGAGGCTAGTCAGAGGATTCCAACGGCCCCCCAGCCTAAGATGCAGGTAGATGATGTGCCGGACAGGAGGCGTCCGAAGCGACAGATGAGGGTGGGCACTCGCACTACTACTAGAGATTGGCAGTGGGTGGACCGGGCCATGGAGGAGGACGAGGACGATGACGTCGATGTGGCTCCTCCTAGGGCTCGTCGTATGCCCAAGGCTGCCATCGGGAAGCGTCATCGGGGTGGAAGACGAGGACAAGCCGGTAGAGGAGGACAGGATGGTGGGGAAGGAGGGTCCCATGCGGCAGAACCTCCTGGCAGTCATGTGGGCCAGACTGCGGGTGCGAGCACACAGGGGTGTGTTGATGAGACACAGCAGCCATTTTTCGGATCCCCAGGGCAGTCATTTTTCGAAGGTGTTCTCAGTCCTGCTTCCCTCAAGAGACAATTCGGAGCCGACGGCGCCTACTATGCCGACTTGGCTAGGTGTTTGCATGAGTCACCTCTGGGGGCTCAGAGGGGATCATCATCTCAGGTACCTGTGGACCTTAACGAGCCAGCGACTGATCTGTTTGGAGACTTTTCCTTCGCTCTTGGTGGTACTCCACCGTCTGCATTTGGGGATGTGCCCGCGCCAGCCCAGTACGATGACCAGGCTCGGCATCAGGCCCCCGAGCCTCGCAGAGGTCGCAGAGTCACTCGCCGTAGGGGATGTGGTACTGGGGGGCATGTTTAGTCTGTCTTAGTGGTGGGTTCCGGGATGACTTAGGTTAGATGTTTAGTTTTCAAATGTTTATGTTTTGTGACCTTTAATGTATTATTATGTATTAAGATTATCAGCTGTACGTGAATTTTAATGTATTATTCGCAAGTCCTTAATGTATGTCATAATTGGATGTTAATTATGTATCTCTTCTTATGTGGGTGGTAAATACAAACTTAGAGCGTGACAAATACATAATAAGAGAGACAACAAAGATCCTAAGAATAGAGTAACTTAGAGCATGACAAATACATAAAAAGAGATAAACTTAGTGCATAACAAATACATAATAAGAGACACAATGTCAACCCTAACAGGGGCATCGTAACAAATCATCACCATCAACATCACTGGACAGTTGAGCCACGCTGAGAGCATGACCTTCTGGTGTGCCCTGTCTGCTTGCAGAGGCCACATCGCTTTGGCCGGTTCAGATCGACCTCGTCCATGTTTGTCCTGATACGGACACTCCTAGGACAATCTTCCCTAGTGCGTCGCATCCTGGGATCCGGTATAAGAGTTGGACCGGGATTAGGTGGCCAGAAACCCTCGGGTATGGGAGGGTTGAATGTCATCCTGTATACGTTGAAGACCTCGCTCATCTTGTACACGTCAAGCACGTAAGTCGCCCAGTTCACCCGGGTATGTGAACAACACGCAACAGCATGCACACATGGGAAATGCAAAGCTTGGAAACTCCCACAGTCACATCTCCGCTCACGAAGGGACACGCGGTACGTACCAAAGGAAAACCCACCTGTTGGAGTAATCTGTGTAACCTCGAACTCATAACTGTGTCGGTCAAACTGAGTGACAACAAAAGATCTAGAATCCCTCATGTTCTTTTCCATTGCCCTTGTGAGGTATTGCGAGAACTGTTGCCTGGCACCTAACTGTGCCTCGGCCTCCTGCCCTCGTCTGACAAACAACTCCGCCAACCGCCCATATGTAGATTTGACTAACGCTGCAACAGGCAGATTTCGCGTCCCCTTCAATACAGAATTTACGCACTCTGAAATGTTCGTGGTCATGTGACCAAATCTTCGCCCGCTATCCATGTACTGCGCCCAGAGCTCTAACGGCATACGCTCAGCCCACTCACACATACTCTGGTCAACCTCTGCCAACCTCCCAAACCAGTACGTAAAATTGACCTCGCTCCTTGCATATGCTGCATTCATGAGAAGTCTCTTCGCATCCGTGGCCTTTGAAAACTTCTGCGAAAAATTTGCTGCCACGTGTCTTGCACAAAAACCTCGGTATGCGGCTGGAGGCAACCAGCCACCATCAGGGTCCTCCAACGCGGCCTTGATACCGTTGTGCCTGTCGCTCAACACCAACATGCCTGGCTGCGGGGTAATGTGCCGCCTGAGATGTGTCAAGAAAAACTTCCGGGACTCGGCGTTCTCCCCCTCTACAAGCGCAAAAGCAACAGGTATGATGTTTGAGTTCCCGTCTTGTGCAATCGCCAACAACAGGTGCCCTCCATACTTCCCATATAAATGGGTCCCATCTATACTGATCAGAGGCTTGCAATGTTTGAAAGCCTCAACACAGGGGGGAAAGGTCCAGAACATACGGTGAAAATACTCAACAGACTCGTCAACAGCATCACCAACCCTAACAGGGGAACTCTGAATCTCTGCAACACTTCCGGGCATAATCAACTGAAGTCCAAGTGCCCACCGAGGTTGCTCGTCATACGATTCCTCCCAGTCACCATAAATAAGCGCAACAACCTTCTGCTTAGCCTTCCAAACCTTTCTGTAACTCGGCATAAACCCATAGCTTGATTCCGTGGCACGCCGAAGAACCTTGATGGTAACTGACGCATCTGCTCACACCAATGGAAAGATGAAGTCACATATAACATGATAGTCAAGCTGCCTGTGGTCGCTGAAAATTTCTGTGGCCAAGCAAGTGTGCGGACCATTGTACCTCCTCACCTCCCAATGACCCTTTTTTCGCCGGTTTGTAACTCGAATCAACCAGTTGCAACCATTCCCGAATTCCTTACACTTGCCGTGGTACTTTTCGTGGTCTGACTCGAAAATCTTATACCCAACCCCACGACGGATGCTATAATTCTTCAGCGCAAGCAAGGCTTCCTCCTTGCTCTGAAATATCTGACCTAACTGAAACTCTCCACCCATGCTGGAACCAATCGATCCGTAAACATATGACCCAGAAACTCCATCTTGTGGACCAACACCAGAATCGGCCTCCAAATTAATATTGGAAAAGTGAGGAGGGTACTGCTGCGTTCTAGAACTTGACAGAACCTCGCGTGAAACAGGTACGATTCCCACATCTTCATCACTATCACCCTCTATCATCGTCGGCTCATGGTCAGAATCATCGCATCTCAAAGCCTCCTCAACCAACGGATTCGGTTCTGCGATGCTCATTGGTGGAGACGGAGGTTGCGTTGTGGCCGCCACAACGATCGCAAGCTCGCCTAATGAGCGATTGTCGTCGAAGTCGCATCTATCATCATCGTCTTGTGGTAAGTTCACATCAAACGACGGAGATGCCATACTTCCCATTACGGGAGCACCACCCGCCGGCAAACAGTGGGTAGGGCCTACGTGGATTGGTTGTGGATGCGGATTCGACCCTCCTGAACTTGCCCCGAGATCAGCTATCTCAACATATAACTCCGTGGTCCGGACCTCTGGGAACTGTTGCCGACAGTGAAACAGGACCTAGAGATCTTTGTCGCTCTCAACGCTAAAGCAATCATACTTGACCCCACTAGCCACAACCGCTACAGGCACTCTATAGAAAATGTGGGTAACTCTCTTCCTTGCCTCTAATCTAAGC
>JASCZI010211521.1:60080-76835 GCA_036250425.1 Stylosanthes scabra
ATTATCGCCGATAAAGATGGTTGTCAGGATTGAGTTGTTTAGTTAGTTTCGGTTTGGGAGAATTTGTCTTTTTTAAATTAATTTTTTAAAGAATTTTTTATAAATTAAAAAATTTATATTTGGTAAATCAAAATAAAATAATTTTAATAAACATAAATAAAATAAAAGTAAGAATAAATATAGATATAAATAATTATAAATAGTTATATTTGACCACTTATTGGCTAATAAGCTATGGACTCCCTAAACTTTCTCCACCTTTTTAGCAAATACATAATGAATTACATTTTAAAAAACACTAGAGTATTTACCCGCACGTTGCACGGGTATTAATTCTATATAGACTTAGGAGAATTGCGTATACCATTATAAGTAGTTCATTGGAATAGAGCTAAGAAAATTATAGTAACAAAATGTCACAAAGTGGGTGTATCTAAAATGCACACAAATATTTTGTGTGCATTAGATATGTCAATTGTTATAAACTATTAATTTTCATTAAATGAGAATCAAATGATGCAATAAAAATAGAGCATTGATGGACCTTAATTAATATAGAACATATTAGTACATAAATAAAAAAGAATATTTTTATTTCTATATAATATATTTAAATAAAAAATTAATACATAAAAATTTGTAAATAGTGTTATTTACCAATATTAATAAGAATGAGTGAACTTTTATTATATTAAAATTAAATTCATATTAAGTTTTTGTTGTAACAAATAAAATATAAAATCATTAAAAAGTATTTTATATTAATCGACATATAGTAGATTATTTGATATTAAAAACATTAACATATATTACCGAATACTAAATAACTGAATATATAAATAATTACGCAGAATATATGTCGAATATATTTATAATGTATTGAGAAATTTGAAAACAAACTATTTTTCTTCTTTTTATTCTATTTTTTAGAATCTCATTAAAGAATTCAGAATAAATATTTTCATTCTTATTTTAATTAATTCAATTTTTTATTGTAAATTAATATACACATATGATATAAAAAAAATTTATGTATGATTGATCATGTATAACGTGACATTATTGAAGAGTTTAATTTTGATCAATTGATAATATAAAACATTTTAAATCAATGCTCTGTTTTTATTGCATCATTTGATTCTTATTTAATGAAAATTAATGGTCTATAATAATACACACAAAATATCTGTGCTCATTTTAGACACACTCTCAAAAAGTTTTATTTATATTTTTACCTTTAATAATTTTGAATTGGTAAATTTATCGCAACAGAAGCTTCACTTATTTTGGTAATTCAATCAATGAGTCTATTAATTCAAGACATTTAAATTTTGAAATTGAAGCAATAATTCAGTATTAATTTAATTATAAAATTATCCTAATTCGAAATTAAAATTATAGTTTATAAATCAGAAAATCTCAGTCATGAAATGATGGTCATTTATTAAGTAACAATTCAAAATATTAAACAAATTCGAATTTTAAATCTTAGTTAATTAGGGTATTTGGTTCAAATTTGAAAATACTTTAAAAATCAATTTCAAATCAAATGAAAATTGAAAACTCAAATTGAAATCAAACTGAAATCAAACTTGAAAATAAAAAATTAAATCTGATTTTCATATGTAAATAAAGTTGTTGAACTAAATTAAACTAATATTATAATTTAAATAATAAATGAATACTTTAAAATTAATTAATTATTGTTATATAATTCTAAATAATAAATAATTTAAAATTAGTATAAATTAATTATTGTTATATTAACATTTTATTTTTTTAATATGTAACCGAAATTTGCTAATAAATATCTTCTATTTTCACAAAATTAAAAAACAAATTTTTGTCCCTCGGTAACTAAACAAATTATTGTAGGGAATCTTTTCTTTCTTTTCTTTAGTTATTAAATTAGTAGGTAATTAATTCTTTTATTTATTTATTTATTTTTTTAAAATAACCTTTAGTAGTAAGTAACGATTTCAATCAATTACATGTGCAATTCAAAATTTATGCATTTATTTCACCAACTTCAATTTCGGTTTGTTTTATTTCTCATAAGATGGAAATAAAAATAAAAAAATGATAAGAAATTATTTTTATATTTGATAATAAAAAGGGCCAGATAATGAATCAATGATGACGACAACAAACTAAAATCATAACAATAAATTTAAAAATAAGAAATTATTATTCATCAAAATAGATGAGATCTCAATGCAACAACACTAAACAAAAACCCATATTCTAATAAGCTATAAATTATATATATATATATAATATTATTTAACTAACGAATTATTTCCAACTACTCCAAGACCTTTTCCCTTCACCACAACAGAGAGCACATTAGAGAGTTTATTCATCTTCTCTTCATCATCTCATTGTTATTCATCTCGGATTTCGACTTATCAAAAGCTTCACCTTCATTTTAATATATATAAAAAAATCAACTATACATTTAGTGTAAATTACAATATAAATAAATAAATAAGCAAATTAAATAAATAAATAAAAGAGAGTCACAATATTGAATTCTAGCAATTACCTATCCTTTGGTATAGGCCTCCTCATAAGCTAATTTGTTCTTCTTGAGTTTAACATGGTATGGAGCTTTTTTCTAGAAATATACAATAATAAAAATGAATTAGAGAGCAAATTATAAAACAAACAACCATGATAAATCAAAGAAACAAAGAATAAATTCGCTTTGCTCACAGCATTAGATATGGACTTCCACCTGAGACCACCAGTTTTGTAAATGGTATGGAATTCAAGAACACATTTTCAAATAATCACACAAATGTAAATATGAATGGTTGTTTATTTATAGACATTTTCGATTTTTACAATAAAAAATAAATAAAATCTTAAATGATCGGAATTTTAATTTTAAATTTGAATCAAATACCATAAATGACCATAAATTCAATTTTTTATATCATTTGAATAATATTTAAAATATTTTTATCTTTCTAATAAATGATGGCGATGACATCAATCAATCACTTAAAAATAGACACTTGGCGCAATTTTAAGTACCGCTACATGTCAATAAATTAGATTGCCAAATGGCGAGCAATGAGCCTAAAACCCTATTTTTTTATATAAAAATCATAAAAACAATGCAATAATACATAATTATACAAATGGCACGTTCATAAATATTTAATGTTATTTTTTTAGAAGAAATGTATCATACAATAATACATAATTTATTATGCTTCTACAGTTATAAAATAGAAAAATAACATATGTAAATTATTATTTTAATGTGTTTTACTAAGGTTTTAAATTTATTGTTGACTTGGTTTATTCTTGCCTAGTACATATCACTGTCTTTATCTCTTTGGGAGAGATTATTAATAGAGCTACCTGCAAAATAAGAAGAAATAAAGGAGGTTGATTATAGTATTGAAAAATTAAATTTTATATTCTAATTCCAATGAAATGCCTATCTAAATGACATAGGTAAAATAGAAACAGATATGAAAAACTTTAAGCAATTATATATGATTATAATCTATGCATCAGATACTTGCTAGACAAATATATTAGTTAAAAAACATCAATGAACAAATGATATTATATATCATTTATGTTGATCTCCAAATTCATGATGGCCAACAACAAATTCTGATATCCAAATTGCACATACACATGTTATTTATGTTGATTTTGAGTGTTGAATTAAATAAAATCGAACATGAATCGTTGTACTGAAAATTTAAATAATAAATACATTTCGATGCTGGTAACCTTCAAGTTAACGAAACACAATCAATGACTACAGAAAATTTAGTGTATTGTATTTATCAATTGTTTTAGATATTGGACGTGAATTATAGCATAGTTTAAAAACAATAACAAATTAAATTATTAAAAATGGCAGCTAATTACTTAACACATCTGATAAACACATAATAACTGTTATATAAAATGAAGATCCAACATTTAATGACTTAGAAATGTCATCTCCATCCAAAAAGTAAAACAAAGTATTAAAAAACAAAGAACAAAACCATTTCTGATTCTGTTATTTATATATCTCATCTTCCAATTGCATTGTTTAAAAAAAATCTACAAATAAGATTTGCAAAATTCATTTAGCATAATCCAAAGTTTTTTCATTTAAATTATTACTCCGTACAAACATTTATTTAGAATGGATATGAGCGCTTGTTCATTCATTAGGGAAATAGAATAACTTGTTAGCTACTTGATTCAAGAAAACAACACAAAACATGAAAAAGAATGGATCCTTTATTATGCACAGCAAAAAAAAAGGAAAATAATATATACAAATTAATATGTCGATCATCAAAAAATAAGAAAGCAAATTATTATTTCAATCTTATTTCACTTACATATTAATTTGCTATATGCTTGATTTTTCTAACCAAGTACATATCATTGTCTCTTTGGGAAGATTATTAATGGAGCTACCTGCAAAATAGCGAAATGAAAGAAGTTGATTATAATAATACTGAAAAAATTTTATGTTCAAATTTCAATGAAAAATGCATAACTATTCAACAAATTGAAGAAGCTAAATTACATATATACATTCATTTCTATGTAGAAAGGAAAACTAAAATCCATGACTTTTATCGAAATAAGACTAAAAATAGCAAAATTATATGACAAACCTGGAGGTGCAGGTTATCATCATGATGCATAAAACTCTGGTAGTAAGAAAACCCAAAAAATGATTTAAGCTAAGAAACAAAAATTAATAATGCATATTACGGAAGAGTGGAAACAAAGAAGAAAAATAATGATTTTATTTGGATATGCATACCACCGAAAAAATGCTAAGCAAGTGGAGCTTCTCCATTTGCATCGCTACCATCAGTTCTATTGTTTATGTCATCTGAGGAAAAATACAATCAGATTTGAAAGCTATAACAATTGCACAAAAAAAAAATCCCTAAAAATGACCAAAACTATAAAAATGTTAACAAATCCAAAATTTGAATTGGGTTATCAATTTTAAACGATTGTTGATTTCTTTTTGTATATTTTTCTCCATTCAAATTTTAAAATTTAAAATATCTTCTAAAATTATTCATGAATTAGCTAGAGCATTAAAAATGACATCAATTAACCTATTAGCAAGTGAAAAATAATAATAACAATAATAATGTAAAACATATTTAGAATATAAAAAGTAAAAAAGAAGCAAATGAAATAAACATAAATATTCAGGCTAAAACATTATGAAACAATAAAAGAGGCTTAGTTGTTACAGAATCGTGGAATTATAAGCAACTTTGAATTATCAGCCGAAAAATTAAAAAAAAAAAGTAAGTTAAACCAGGTAACGACGCTCTCTTTCATTGTGACCACTGTCAGCGCCTCCCTTTTCTCTCTCTTCCATGGTGCTTGCTCAATTCACAGTATGTATTCTTTTTCTATTGGTTCTGTATTTCAAAATTAGAGAGAAAGAGAAAGAAAGAAAGGAGAGACAATCATGAATTTCAATTTATTAGCACATCACAAAATCTGAAATTTAATTTGTACACTAATAATTTCAAATTCAAATTTTGAGTAAAAAAAGGAAAGAGGACACTCCTTTCCTGGCCGGTGAATGAATTTTTTTAAAACCTTTTTCAATTATTTAAATTTTAATATAATATTATTTTAAATTTGAATTTGAAATCCTAAAAAAATATTAGAGACTTATCGTTCAAAAAAATCAAACGTCAACTTAGACGAATCCTAATATTATTTTAAATTTTAATTTAATGTTATTTTAAATTTATATTTATTTTGAATAATCTCTCATTAATAGAAGTGATATCACGTAGCATCTAGGGTATTGTCCGCGCGTTGCGCGAAGTATTAAAATATTAAATCGATATACATATCAAATTCAATTTCATTTTTTATCATATTTTTTATGTACTAAATATTAAATGTTAATAATAATTTTTTTCAAATTTTTATTTCCTTCCAATTTTAATAATAAAATTCTTTCCTAAATTTTTATCTTCTATTTTATAAATTAAATATTTCAAAATTTATAAGTCTTATTTTTATTCTAGAATATTATCCTTTTTTAAATTCTAATTATTCAAAATTTATATTTGAAATTAAAAAAATATTAATGATAAAATTTCTTTTTAATTTTTATCTTAATTCATTTAAATTGAATTATCTCTTTCTTTTTATTTTATTAGAACCAAAATTTAAATTTTCCTGACATTGTAGTTACCAATGTGACTAATGTTATAACATCCAATAATAACAAATAGAATTCTTGCCATGAGGACGCACGTCGCCGCCGCAAAAACTAAACTAACATCGACCTCTTCGGTGCATAGAAAACGAAATTCAAAGATGACTCCTTGTGGCTCTCACTTAACCGAGCAATTGCTTTTTGTTTTCTTCTTAATCCTACATTTTGATAGTTCAAATGAAATAAAATGCACCTTAGTTCCAAAAGGGCTATTGTAGTTGAATGCCAAAAACAATATATGAACAAAGATAAAACAGGTTAGCTTATTGTGATGATCTCAGAAAATGTAACAAAATCAAACAGAAAAACTAAAAAAGAAAAAAATAATTAAATAAACTTCAATAATTAACAAAAACCTTAGGCATCATACATAAAAATAAAATAAGGTAGCCTTGTTGTATTTCTTCAAGATTTCAAATTTAAGATCACGTGGAGAGACCTGAGAAAAAAAATTAAAAAAGTTGGAAGAGGTGATGAATGAGAGCTCTGTGTTTGTGTTCTTCGTATTTTATTCTACATATATTTATAGTTATCAGAAAGGGTTTAGAGTAAAAAATGAAAAATAAATTTGAGTGTCTATAATTAACTGTTTCGGAATTCAAAATATTTTAATTAAGGAAATTTTGAATAATTTAATTTAATTTTGAATTTTGAATAGCACCAAAATCATATTAGATTTGTGTTCCTTATTTTTAGGAGTAACGTTACTCATTCAATTAATAGGAGTGACATCATGCAGCATCTCATAGCCACTCAGATTATTATATTTGTCGCGATTCTATACACTGTCACATGTCAATAGGAGAGGGCTGTCAATTGGCGAGCACGTAAGCTAGAATCTTATTCTTTTAATAGATTAATTAATAATTAATAGATTAATATATAGATTAATAGATAGATGGATAGATAATAGATTAATAGATAATAGATATACTAATAGATAGATAGATATCAACCGTGTCAAAGAAAAAAACTACAAAAAGGAAAAGAAAAAAAAAACTCATAGTTGTGACTTGTAAATAGTAATAAAAAAGTATGAGGAGCCAATAATTTGGCGATCTGATGACCAACCAGGACTCCAAAAAGAAGAGAATAAGAGGATTAACTGACTAAGATGAATGTATAATTTTAGATGATATTTTTTATTTTTTTAAATAATTATTTTTATTAATCTTTAATAATCACTTACTTATTGACTATTTATCACTAAAATATTGACTCCTTAATTTAGTTATAATTAATAAATACTATGTCATGTTTATATATAATGATTAAAAATTTTAATTTATTCTCTTAATTATTATTTTAATATTTAAATTTTTTCGGAAATGTATTTAATTTTTGAAAAAGAAAGTTATAAAACTTATCTTTCCATTATTTTTCTAATTTTAAAAATTACTATCACTTTCAAATTTGATATTATCCACCTTTATCATTATTAGATAGATTAGATTAGATAGATTGTCATCTTTATTAATTAATTTTTTTTATTAAAATAAAAATAACATGTAATAAATAATTGGCATTATCAATTAAGAAGTGTGAATATCCTAACCCCGGCATATCCATTACAATCTCAATATTCCTTTTCAGCTACCCCAAACCTAACTAAACCACGGTTAAGTGGTTGCCCAATATTTAACCACGGTCCATAGTTGACAGCACGATCCACTCAACTAAGATGCTCCAACAACGCGACACATGTATGGTTAGATTTCATCTCAACCACCTCCACGGTCATCATTATTAGCTTGCATCAAAATTAGGGTTCCTCAGAAACGCTATCCTCGCGATAAAGCAAACCAAAAAACAAAAAAGCGTGTCTTTTTTCTTCTCTTTCATCTTGGTCTTTCACCTCAATTTTCTCCTCTGAAGTTTTCGCAGTTCATAGAAATCATGGAGATGGAGCGCGTCTTTGGATTCCCCCAACCCCATATGGATCGACGACCGAGAAAGAGAGCTAGATTAGGCTGGGATATCCCTGAGGCCCCTAAGGTAAATAAATCCGATCTTGAAATTTCAGATCTGATATCTTTTTCCCTTGATTTTTCCTTTCTGGATGTAGATCTGGTGATATTTTTTGTAGAATAGGTATGTTTGATTCAGGTAACGTTGCTCTGCTCGTTTCCCAATAATTTTGCATAACGATTGTTCTGTTGTTTTCTTTTTGTTAGATCTGTTAGATTTTGGTCGTTTAGTTAATGTTTTGGAGTTGAATTGAATCGATTTTGGACCATAGTTGACTTTTTATTTGATCTGTTGTTTGGTTGAACGGTATTTGTGGTCTTGGTTTAGCTATATGTATTGTTAATGAATACATGTGAAACTTGCTATGGTAGATCTAATTTTGCTTTTTGTTACGAAGGTTTTTCCCGTTTTACAGGAATACCCTTGTTAAGGGTTTTGCTGAAAATTAGCCTTTTTATGCTCTTATTTCTTCTGTTAATCCTTAAGCTTAATATATTAATATGTATGATTGACCCTAGCAAATAATATAACGAATAACCTCTTTTATGCTGAAAATAAACTTTTTCAATGTCATCGTTTTAAATTGTTGGAGTCTGGGTGTGCTCAGTTATTGATTTTACCGATGTCGTTATTATTTTTATGCACTTTTGAATGATTAATATGTTTGCTGGTGAAAGCTTGCTTTTGTCACCGGACACATGATGTATAGTATATACTGTTCTATTTGAAACAATCTGAGATGGTTTGAGGCCATTTTTTCAAGGGGTTGTCTAGTTCCTGTTGGTGGGTGAAAGTTTTTTGTTTTAACTCTTGGTGGTACATGAATGGATGGCTATGTGTAGGCTCAGGTAGGATTATTTTGTGGACAAGAGGTTGGAACTATTTCAAGCTATGCTCCTTCTTGGGGTCCCTCAGAACATACCAGTAGTTCTCTTTCTGTTAAGGGTGTTGCTCGAAATGGTTCTCCCCCTCAGCGAGATGATGACAAAGATGGGCATTACATTTTTGAGCTTGGAGAAAATTTAACTTCTCGCTGTAATTACACTTTACCATCATTAAGAAATTTACATTCACATATGTCATGGTCACATCATGCTATATTTTGTTTATTGGATGTGTCATTGTTTGCTGGGAAACTTAGCATATAAATGTACATGCATCCTCAGTCCATTAACTATCTGATCTGTACTACTGCAGTAAAGCTGTTTGGGGTATAAGAGTCTAAGTTGGGTCCCGGGTATTCTTTTTTGCTTGCAAATTATGGATGCTTTATAACTCACGCCTGTTCTTTGTTGTGGTTGCAGACAAGATTCATAGCAAAATGGGTGAAGGAACTTTTGGACAGGTCTTAGAATGCTGGGACAGAGAAAGGAAGGAAATGGTTGCCATAAAAATTGTTCGCGGGGTAAAGAAGTATCGGGAAGCAGCCATGATCGAAATCGAGGTGCTGCAGCAGCTTGGCAAACACGATAAAGGAGGCAGTCGGTAAGTAGTTTTGGCATTTATTTGTATTCACCTATGCTTGTACAATGGAAAATATTTAATTTCTTTGCATATGTTAAATGGGCTTATTCCTTGCAGTTGTGTGCAAATACGGAACTGGTTTGACTATCGTAATCATATCTGTATTGTAAGTATTTGATTGATTTGTGATGGATTGATTTTCCCCAATACACATAACGCGGGGATTAAGATGTCGGTGAATTTAAATGGTTTTAACAGGTCTTTGAGAAACTTGGACCAAGCTTATACGATTTTCTTCGGAAAAACAATTATCGCTCATTTCCCATTGATCTTGTCCGTGAGATTGGCAGACAACTGTTGGAATGTGTAGCATGTGTGTAGTTTCCTTAAGCTATTTATATACTTATCTTTTTAAGCATACAGATCATCTTGCTTCATCAATAATCATTAGCTGCTAATTATACAAACTAATTTGCATGGATCCATAGAAGGTTGTTGTAGAGGTGTTATCAGACTATTGCTTTTGTTGCTAAGGATGAAGTTAATAATCTTATTGCTTTCTCTAAACTTGCAGTCATGCATGATTTGCGAATGATCCATACTGACCTGAAGCCCGAAAACATACTTCTAGTTTCTCCCGAGTATGTTAAAGTTCCTGATTACAAGGTACTTCTTGTTTCTGCTTTATTTCAGACATTTTTGTAGTATCTATAAAGATAAAAGTAAACTGACTCTCAAATTTGATTACATAGTCGTTTAAAATCATAATCATAATTTCTCTGAATTTATGATGATTAAAAATCTTATTTAAGGTTTGGCAATGCCTTTTTTTTATGACTGTATTAGGTTCAGTGATTCAGTCACTGACATCTATTGTATTTGTTTTACAGAGTTCATCAAGATCACCAAGTTCTTATTTCAAGAGGGTGCCCAAGTCAAGTGCTATAAAGGTTATTGATTTTGGCAGCACCACTTATGAGCGAGAAGATCAGAGTTACATTGTATCAACTCGACACTACAGGGCACCTGAAGTTATCATTGGTATGTACTTCGGAAACTGCTGTAGAAATAGTCTCCCTTGCATAGCTAATTGTGTTTTCTGGATGATAAATCAGATGGTTACGATGACATTGTTTTACTTGATTTTTGTATGATTTTGTAGGACTGGGCTGGAGTTACCCATGTGATATATGGAGTGTGGGGTGTATATTGGTTGAGTTGTGCACGGTATGTCAGGCCTTCTGAAAACTTTGAGTCAAAGGACATTTATGAAGAATTAATGCATTATCTTAAGGTGTGACCTTCTATTGCAGGGTGAAGCTTTGTTTCAGACCCATGAGAATTTAGAACACCTTGCGATGATGGAGAGGGTGCTTGGACCATTACCTCAACACATGCTGAAGAGAGCAGAGTAAGTGATTAGCCACATGACTATGCTGTCATTTGATTGATCTCTAGCACCATATGACTAACTTCTTTTTTGACACATGCATAGCCGACATGCCGAGAAGTATGTTAGAAGAGGTAGATTAGACTGGCCAGAGGGTGCAACCTCCAGGGAGAGTATTAAAGCTGTAATGAAGCTTCCTAGGTTACAGGTGTGTTTAGTTATTATACCAGCTTTCGGAACTCAATATGGAAGTTGAATGATTTTATTGCCTATAATCTCACAACTATTCCTTTCAAATGATCGCAGAACCTTATCATGCAGCATGTTGATCACTCAGCTGGCGATCTTATACACCTCTTGCAGGGGTTGCTTAGATATGACCCCTCAGAAAGACTTACAGCCAGGGAAGCTCTAAGACATTCTTTCTTCATGAGAGATTACCTTAGGAGATGATGATCCACCACATCCCACTCACGTGCCTATTATTCCTTGAAATCAAGGATGGACCTTCGGCTATGCGCAAATATGGCCGCAACTGTTGCCAGGCAAAGTGGTAAAGATTGGAGCCAGGCCCCTGTAAATACTTTTATCTACCCTTTGTGACAAAACCGTGGACGGGGGTACTCTGAATGTCGTTTGTTCACAAATTTTGATAGAATATACTATCATTAACCCAAGTCTGAAATCAATGTAATATAGAAGAAAAGCTGTGTTAAATCTCATTTCTCTCAAGTGTTTAATTGTCGCATCTTGCTTTATCGACCTTCGAGCTTTTGTTTAAGTTAATCTATCTTGTGATTAAGTGGTTTTCAACTGAAAATTATAGACGCATTAAGAAATTATTGAGGTTAAGTTGCTATGAAGTTTAAACTGTGAAACATCAGCTAGAGTGGATATGTGTAATTATGGAAGGTAAGAACTATGGCCAGAGGATTAGGCAACTCCACTAAAACTAGAGTGCTACGGGACAACATTATGGCTCGCATTGGGAGCTAATAATTAAAATTATAATTCTAAATTAAAAAAGGTTATTGAGATCATCATATTGGCTCCAATTAGCTATTAAATAACAACAGTCGACAAAGTTTATTTGGTTCTCAGCTCTCTGACTTTTTGCTCTGGAAACTTTCTCAATAAATAAATATCTTTAAAAAATGACAAATGAGTATGGTAGGGTAGCATTGAATTTGTTTAAAATTGAGATTAGAATAAAATAATTAATATTAATATTCGAAATTTTGAGATTAAAATCAAACAAATATATTTGGAGGATGACATTGAATATGTTTGAAAATATGAGACTAGAATAAAACAATTATTGACCAATTCAGAAGCTTGATCTAAACTAAATCAGTTCTTTGCCCAAAAAGAATGTCATTTCACTTAATTGCCACACGTTGGAAAATTGTACATTTGTACGGTAATCATTGGAGTTTTTTATTTGGTAATCCTTGGAGTTCTTTATTTTTTAATTTTTGGTGTCCGGTAATCGATGGAGTTGATTCTACAGTGATATCACCATTGAAAATAACTTGGTATTTCATTTTAAAAGTACTTTTTATTAAGTTTTGAGGAGTTTTATGTATTTATTTATTTATTTATTTATTTGGTGTCTTAAATTTTGAACTGTTTATTGGATACAATTTAAGGGTAAACAAAGTCCATCTATTTTTTTTAAAAAAAAAAAACCAAATTCTTGCTTATTTAAGAAGTCAACAACCATTTATTTTGGAAAATAAAAAATAAGAGAGGGAATTTCGTAATAAAGAATCTCTTTAAAAAAGATAAATAACAAACACTTTTAAAAAATCTACTCAACTCACCCTTACACGTATACAACATATAAGCATAACTCTCTTTTTGGACCACAACCTCCTTTGGTTTTGGTGGAAAATACAAGAAAAAAGACCTTTGGGCCTTGTTAAATGTTAAGGGACGGCTTTTATTTATGCAAATTATCCTTTTAAAAATTAAAAAAAAAAAAACCTTGAAAATTTTGCTACTGATAATTTTAACTATGAATTAACTTAATATTCCTTAAATATTGGATTATTTAGATAACATTGTTTAAAATTTGTAACAAAGCTATTCAATAAACTATCAATTTTGAATAGTTATGGGAAGTATTTTGGACAAGAGTAATGTTACGAAATCAATGGGACTAATATTAGATTAAAATTATTAATATTTAGATTTTTATAATTAAAAATAATAATTTAAAATTTAAGACATAAAGGCGAAGAAAATAGTTTATTTATTCAAGTCTGTAGAGTTTTGTCCACTTTTTTTTTTAAGCATATTGATTCAATCATACTAAAACCCAGAAAGCATAGGTTCTGTAGGTTGACCACCACAACAAAAAGCATAAGTTCCGCAGTTGGAAATAGCATAACGATAATTTATTTTTTTTCTTGATATAACGCAATGATCATATTCATATTCTGATATTCATAGGGAATAGAATCTGGTAAATAAATAAATAAATAAAATACGAATGCCTTCATCCTTCGTGGGCCAAGTTTCAGATCCGTCATTTACCAAAACGGGTCAATTCCTAGGATAAAACAATCAAAATATCTGAACTTGAGTTGAGTTGGTCTTGCTAGTTAGTTTAATTAATTATTGGAGATTGAATTATATCTTGTATATGCTGACATTATTTCATTAACTAATAATGTGGGATTGAGTTAAGTAAATCCCAAGTGATAAAAAAAAATTTCTACTGGAAGTGGAATGTTCTACAATCACTGCTCAAATTATGGCTTTGTTTTGATTTTTTTTTTTATCACGGAGAGGAGTTACCTCATGAGACGAACATTTCAAAAGTCACTAAATTTATTTTGTACTTACTTAATTGGTTTTTATTTTTGTTTTTAGTGTTCTATTTTTTAAAAAGTTAGTAAAAATATTATATTATCTTTATACTGAAAATGTATTTATATAGATTGATTCTCATAATCTTTTAAAAAAATATTATATAGACTAAAATAAAAAAATATTTTATATAGATTAAAAAAAATTAATTTTAATGTATTGTTAGCGTTTACATATGCATCTAATCACATAACATCACATCAGTAAAAATAAATTTATTTTTTATTGATCTCATGATTGGTTATTAAAAAAATGAATGTGATTATATAATTATGTAAAATATTTTACATTGTTAATATATGAAATTAAACCAAGATTAAAAATTCATTTGATCCAAAATATCATTATCATTATAAATATGAAATATGGAGTAAGAAGCTTTTGAGAAACAAATACTAGTTGTTTCTTTAATTGTTGGGATATAAGTACTTATTTATAAATATTAAAAAACAATATATGTAAAGTTTTGTGTATAAAAAAAAATTTTAGAAAGTTTATAGTTTGTTAGCCAATGAGTGGTCAATAGGCTTTTTTTTTTTTCTCTTTCTTCTTTTACCATCCATTATTTTCCCAATTATACTTATTGATTCCCTATTATTCTCGTAACGTTGGTTTTCTAACATTACTCATTAAAAAAAAAAAAGGCCGTTGGAATGAAAAAGTAAGTTTGGTCAGCCTGAGAGTTAGTGTCATAGATAGGTAGGAATAAAGAATAAAAAATAAAAATAAATAAAAAGAGAAAAAGCGATCACATAAAGGGGACTTTTCTCATGGCCCATCCACTTTGGGCCTTTAATTGATTCCTCACGATTTTGGTGGGGCTGCTCTTCTTCATGCTTCTTCATTCACGGATTCTCAGCTCAATCACCATGCTCTCATTAATTTACTTCTTTTCGCTTTTCATGTTAGCAAAAACACTAGTGTTTAGTAGATGAGTTGTAGTTCAAAAGAGGTTTCATATGCGTACCTCTTCGTAAATTAAAAAGATTCGAATTCGAAATCTCTCTTTATAAAAACAACAAAATATTATCAATTTATTAGTGATTATGTATAGAGTGAATATCTCTTTTTCAAAATTAATGAGTCATTCATACCTTAAAATTATAATATTTAAATTCTTCTAACTTTTAGTTATATTTTTCCAACAATCTAATCAAAATTCATTTTTAAATTTGTTATTATAATATCTCATCAAATTTTATTTGAACAAGGAATTAATGTTAGAGAGTTATTAGGAACTCAATAATTAAATTATTATCTAAAATTTATATGAGTTATCATTCATAATTCATATATCTAATAATTAAATTAAAATTCAAAATTAAATATTCTAAAATCAAATATAGTATATATTGGCTCCCAATTTATTATAATGTGTTGGTTCCGTAATATTTTTTATTTTATTTTTAGTTGATCATAGAAATATAATACACTAGACAATACATTTGAGTTTACATATTAAAGTTTACAATTCTGCTACATGTATACACAAATACATCAAACACACAAAACTCACCCACTTTCATCCAAGGTGCGTGTTTCACACCTCCCACACACACCTTCCCCTCACGCGTTCTCATCACGCGTCCTTCAAACACGAAACTGCTGCTTCTTCTTCTTCTTCACCGCGTCAACCTCTGTCTTCTCCTTCGCCTCCGCCTCTTCTTCTTCCTCCTCCTCTTTCTCATTCTCTTCTTCTTCTTCTTCTTCTTCTTCTTCTTCCTACTCTTCTGTTTCTTCTTCTTCTTTTTCCTCTTCCTCTTCCTCCTCCTCCTCTTCTTTTTCTTTTGCTGCCACTGAGTTCGCCATTAACAATATTCAAAAGTACTCAAAATGTATTCTTCATCCACAACGCACAAAAAATGCGAAAACAAAGCAATTACAAAATCCAACAGCATCTCACTAAAACCAACCTCATAAATGGAAAAGAATTTTGTGCAACTACTGGTTTAAATCTGATCTAGATTTGTGCAATTACACATTTATATTTCTGCTCAATCCATTTTGAAATTTTGCTCAAATTGGTCATAGAGTCTGTTCTAGATTTGAATGTGAGTGTTTGAAATCCTCAAAACATTGATTGATATAACCAATTAAGATTATGTTCAATTCATTATCAAATTCTGCTCAAATTAGTGAATGATAATAAACCTTTATGATTCTGCTCAATCCATATTCTAATTCTGCTCAAATTGGTTTTTAGTGTGAGTGTTTGAAACCCTCAAAATACTGATTGATATAACCAATTAAGATTTTGCTCAATTCATTATCAAATTCTGCTCAAATTAGTGAATGATAATAAATCTTTATAATTCTGCTCAACCCATATTCTAATTCTGCTGAAATTGATTTTCAGAATCTGTTTTTGATTTGAATGGTAAATGATAAGGTTATTTTGGATTCTTCTCATTTTGACATGAATATTCTGCTCAAGTTGATATGAAAATTCTGCTCAAATTGATGTGAGATAAAACATGTGCACAAAACACATAAACAAATTCAGGAAATCACAAACATCACCAAAAAAAGAGCAAAACAACAAGTTTCACATAATAAACAACCCAATAATAAACAACCTAATAACAAGAATAATAACTACAAACACAGAGCCATAATTGATTTTTGAGACATTGGGTTTGTCTTCTCCGCCTCAGGAATGTCAGATGTCCTTTTCCCCTCTTTGTTACATGTGAAGAATTGATTCTTGATTGCATTAGTCTCTTTATTCCTTTGTGAATTTCTGATTTTGGAAGCAAATCCGGCTCGTTTAGCATACTCCTTGTAGAATTCATTAGCTTCTATACATGACTTAAATGTCATC
>JASCZI010211521.1:78905-90677 GCA_036250425.1 Stylosanthes scabra
GAGGAATATATTACTCAACGTCTTAACCCATATTTAAAAGTTATTATTATTAATAATTTTTTTGTGTGTCAATTTGTGAAGTTATTTCATTTTGATGTTAGAAAAAAATTTCAAATCAGTTACGATTTTGTAATTAATATATTATTCATGTTTCACCAATTGTTAGCATTGAGATCCGAAATTTCTAACATATTCCGTTTTTTCAAATTTAATGGCCTCAATTGCGTTAAAACCTTTTTCCTACCCTTAAATATATTGTAATCAATATATTATTTATGTTATATTGATTACTTTTTGGATTTTTTTATATAAATAAAAAATATCAAAATGACGCTATTCCGCGCTCAGTGAACCCGGAAATGGTACAAAATTTAAAATGGGCTATTTCGAACTCGAGATACGTGTTTAGGCAATTCCGAGGTCATTGAGCCCGAGATAAGTAAAGAGAGCCTATTTTTGTAAATTCGTATATCCGCGCTTGTACGTGTAAATTTGAAATTTTTTTTTATTTATTTAAAAAAAAATCCTGTAAATTTGTTTGGAAATTGCACCAACAATTATAAACCTCCACTTGCCACTCAAATTAAAAGTTAAAACCCTCCCAATTCATTCATTTTCCATCTCATGGATGCTCCTGCAGCCATGGCCGCCATCAACGCAACCACCACACCTTTCCCTGCCAATCCCTCCTCCTTCTCAAACTCCACACCCCTTTTCAACCTCCTCCAACCCCACAAACGCAACATACTCTTCTCCAAACCACTCAAATGCACTCACTCCAAACCCAACTCTCTCTCTTGCTCCGCCCTAACTTCCTTCTCCCCCTCCGAAACCGCCCACCTCCTCCCTTCCAAGCTCCGCCACCTCGCCAACGAGTTCCAATCCCTGGCGGAGCCCGTTGACCGAGTTAAGCGCCTGCTGCACTACGCAGCCCTCATGCCGCGGATGGAAGATTCCAAGCGTGTGGATCATAACCGGGTGATGGGCTGCACGGCCCGGGTTTGGGTGGAGGTGAGATTGGACCATGAAGGGAAGGTCACGTTGGCGGCGGACAGCGACTCTGAGCTCACGCGCGGGTACTGCGCGTGTCTGGTTTGGGCCCTGAATGGGTCCTCGGCGGAGGAGGTACTGAAGGTGAAGACGGAGGATTTGTTGGGCCTGGGGAGTTCAGGTAGCGGAAGGTCAAGGATGAACACGTGGCACAACGTGCTTGTTAGCATGCAGAAGAAGACGAAGCAGTTACTTGCTGAGAAAGAAGGGAAGGCACCCTTTGAGCATTTTCCTTCTTTGGTTGTTTCCTCTGATGGAGTCTTTCCAAAAGGAACCTACGCCCAGGCTCAGGTTAGCACTATCATACCGTTTTCTGTTACTGCTCCCAAACATATCAACACATTTTATAATAAATTAATCAATATGAATACTTCTTTGTTGGAAGTTTTGCGGAAAGTTGCAATTTTTTTTTTGTCTTTTTCTGAAAGGTCATTGTATCCGAATTAATCAAGGGGATTTTAAACTAAAAAAAGGGAAAACAGGACCTTTACAATTTACATCACATTATTCTGGCTGCTTCCTCAAAAATTGATAATTTCCAAATCCCAAATCCATGTAACAGAGAATGAAAAGGAGCTAATTGTGAAAAAGGTTTTGTAATAGCCTTATTAGGAATCATGGTCATGGAGCAACCAACTAGTAACTAACCTCTAACTGTTTAAATAACACTTATTATCTGTGTTAAAAATATTGGCATCATGGTATTATTAAACTCCTAATTTCCTTCTAGCTTTCCTGCAGGCGAAATACCTGTTTCCGAATGAGTCACAAGTCAATGAGCTAGTTGAAGTGCTAAAGGAGAAGAAAATTGGTGTGGTTGCTCATTTTTACATGGATCCTGAAGTGCAGGGCATCCTAACTGCTGCTCAGAAGCAGTGGCCTCATATCTATATATCTGATTCTCTCGTGATGGCAGATACAGCAGTCAAAATGGCGAAAGCTGGATGCGAATTCGTAACAGTCCTAGGTGTGGATTTTATGTCCGAAAATGTTCGCGCCATCCTTGATCAAGCTGGTTATAATGAGGTATGCCTTTCTCTGCCTACTTCGCTTTGAACATTTGCCAACTGCCATCAGAAGGCATAATACATGGTGATACGCGAAGCATGTGGGGGATTTGCTGGTCACTACGAAAGTTTCCCTTATGACATGAATTGAATGCAGTGCTTGTGCTTCATGTTAGTCCATAGTCCTTACTATTTGTCTAATTATATGCAGGTTGGTGTGTATAGGATGTCAAATGAGCGAATCGGCTGCTCTCTGGCTGATGCTGCTGCCACTCCTGTTTATATGGACTATCTTCAGACAGCTTCTAACGCTGCTCCTTCTTTGCATGTTATATACATTAACACCAAGTTAGAGACCAAGGCATATGCGCATGAGCTTGTGCCAACAATAACCTGTACTTCATCAAATGTTGTCCAAACTATTCTACAGGTTGGTCAGATGCAAATTTTACATTTGGCTTGGTAATGATCATGTCAATGAATCATGTGATGATCACCAGGCCACTCAAGTCCCTTAAGAATTTTTTCCCCTTTTTTAAGTTAACATTTTGGTCTCCGTTTTGGTGCAGGCATTTGCTCAAGTGCCGGATTTGAGTGTATGGTATGGTCCTGATTCATACATGGGTGCAAATATCAAAGAATTGTTCCTTCAGATGACGCACATGACTGACGAAGAGATTGCAGCGATACATCCTGAGCATAGTCTTGACTCTATTAGATCATTACTTCCACGACTTCACTATTTTCAGGTAAATAAGATGTTTTATCCTTCCTGTCCCAAAAAAATACTGTGATGATATGATCCTAGTAACTAATTATACCTTGTGGGATAAATCTAGGGGGTGGTTGATTTTTTTGTTGTTTTGAGCTACTACTATCAATCTATAGCTCATTCTTGACCAAATACTCTTTCGTCTTGGTGTCAGGATGGAACATGCATTGTTCACCATTTGTTTGGCCACGAGGTTGTAGAGAAGATAAAGGAAATGTATTGTGATGCATTTCTTACTGCTCATCTTGAGGTACCCGGAGAGATGTTTTCATTGGCAATGGAAGCGAAACGAAGGGGAATGGGGGTAGTAGGCTCCACCCAGAACATATTGGATTTCATAAAAGACAGGGTTCAAGAATCATTGGATAGAAACATTGATGATCATCTTCAATTTGTTCTTGGAACGGAGTCGGGGATGATAACTTCTATTGTTGCTGCTGTCCGAAGTTTGTTAGATCCTACAAAGTCCTCTTCACAGGGATCAAAAGTTACCGTTGAAATTGTCTTTCCGGTTTCATCGGACTCAATCTCAAGCATGTCATCAAATTCACCTTCAAGCCCTCATTCTGTTCAATTGGGTGATATCATGCTTCCTGTTGTACCAGGAGTAGCTAGTGGAGAGGGTTGTTCCATTCATGGTGGCTGTGCATCTTGTCCATACATGAAGGTATAATTTGTCACTGGACTATAAGTAATTATGTACTTCAAAATTTCATTCTTTGTCTAATTTCTTCTTTAACTCTTCAGATGAATTCTCTTGACTCGCTCCTGAAAGTTTGCCATCACCTACCAGACAAAGAAAATATACTGTCTGAGTACAAGGCGGAGCGATTTATGTTGCAGACTCCGAATGGAAAATCAGTGGCAGATGTTGGATGTGAACCAATCTTGCACATGAGGAACTTCCAGGTTGGTTTGGTAAAGAATTTTTTCATATATGTATACTGAGGTGATTTCGATGCGCTGTTATGTTAACCTTTGCATACTTACACAGGCTGCTAAAAAGCTTCCAGAGAAGTTAGTTGATCAGATTCTTCATCTCCAAGATAACGGAAGGTCGATATGAATAATTTTTTTAAGAGAATGGTTTGATGTGGATACAGAAACATGTGCTGGTGCACTCAAACAAATCAAAGTTGCATACAACCAGATTTTATTGTATGGTACTCTTTTAATCATAATTATTTAGATTACGATAATATAGTTTGGGATAAGATATAGAGGCATGAATGAAATAGCATTTTTGGCCTATCCCCCATTCTTAATAATGTAATAATTTATGTACAGTACCTGGCTCAGAGCAATTTTGGGGGGAATGGGATTGTAATTCTGTTGCAGGAAGAAGACAATGCTATATAGAAAATTATAGACCAAGTTTAACTTGATACATTTATGAGGCCATGAGATTAACATCCATGTTTTTCTTGCAAGTTTGATTGAGCAAGTATATAGAAATTGTGTTGATATCTATCTAGCTTGTGCATTCAACAAAACTACAAAAGGAAATTGAGGTTCCTTATGGTCAAAATTCAGGGGGGAAAACTAGAAATAAAGAAAGGAGAAGAAGAAGAAACGTATACTGTGTAAAAGCTGTGAGCGTTCCCTTCCTTTGCAAGTTGGAGTAGCAATTCCTCCTTTTCAGTTCTTTGAACCTCGGGAACGTCAGAACTTAGGAGACAAATCATAGATGAAACAGGGACATGCTTTTTCTGAGCTCACCAATTATAAATTATTTACTAGTTACCATATTTTAGATTAATGCTTAAATATTTCAATTTTTAAAAGAAAATACATTAATATTGCTATTAATTAAATTTTTAATTCAAGTTGATAATATATATATATACCAAAAATCAGTTATCAGTTATTATATATTTATGAATGAAAAGTCACCCAAAAAAAGTTTACATATGAGTGATGCTATAGATATAAGTTTGGGATATAAGTTTGGTTAAAAAAAACTTATACATCTAACATTTTATGATGTTTTATTTTTTGGACATTAACCTTTTAGAATAATTCTATTTGCACATCAAAAGTCGTCATTAAATCAGTTATCAATGTATAATACGCATTGAAATAAAAAATATATACGTAGTTTAACTCATTTTTAGTGTGTATTTAGTATTTTAATATATATTATACACTAATGACTAATTTAATAACTGAGTCTAGTTTACATCTAATATAACATTTTATGACATTTTAAATCATTGGATTTGTCGCCTTCAAGAATGAAGATTAATCCAAAAATATAGACGTAGTATGTTAGATATGTTTATTTATTTATTCGTGTGTCCTCTAAGTGATGATTGGGTATCCTATTCACTGAATTGATTCCATGAGACCATAAGACAAATTGGTCCAAAAATCGAATATATATCTCAACCGTGAACGATGCAGACAAATAAAATCTATGACGAAAATAATATAAAAGTTGGAGATAGATCACCGCCCAAGTACTGTGACTAAAATTAAAACCAGCCAATCAATAAAAATTATCACAAACTCAGCTCACAATTGTAACGTCCTTCCCCATGCAGAACCTCCATAAGACCAACTCCAACGGTGAGTTCCATCCCTGACACGTTGGAAAGAAGGAACTGAGTATAGCATTGGAGCAAGCAAGGATGGATTCCTTGCACAAGGCCCAATGAAGGCCAGTCTAAATAATAACGATAATAAAAAAAATTAAATTAATTTATTTTATCTATAAATACTAATTACGTACACTTTTACTTTCATATCTTCTTCCATCATTTCTTCTTATTTTTTAGATTTTTCCTATAAAAAAAAATCCAAATTAATTTAACAATTTTTTTAATTACTTATTACAAAATTATTCCCACCTTTAAATTATGTATTACGTGTTCTTCTTATTTATGAAATTATTAAATTTTTTATAATATATTAATTATTTTATAATAATGGATTATTATTAATTTATAATAGCAAATTTTTTAATTGATAAATTTAAAAAAATATTATTATGAAAAATATATTTAATAATTATTAATTTATTTTTATTTTAATTAATTGGATAAGTAGGGTCACAACGAAAATAAATGTGAGTCCTTTGTATTAGAAAAGTGAGGAAAGATTTGAGTTCTCATTTACTGTTTATGATACATAAGCTGATGTGGAGTTACTTTAAATTGATATAGAGTTATTTTTTATGATAAATAGGTTGAAAATATGAACTGCATTGGAGTTGCTCTAACTCCACAACTTTTATTTCCATCAAAAGCAATTAAGATACCACTGCCGGGCTCAAAGCCAAACAGTGAAACAGAGTTAACACTTACAAAATTATTTCAAGTGTCTCTGTTGAGGTTATTAATTGAATTTTTTTATGAAAAATATATACAGTTAATAAGTTTTCAATTTATACACCTAACATGGAAAATAAAAACGGAGACAACACAAATGGTAGCTTGGGCGCGTGAGACTTTGGTCAATGGCCTTCGTCACGAAGACACGTGGCATTAATGAACAGGTAGACACTTATATTGATAAGAGTGTTAGTCCCGTGTGTCTGACAACTCGACAGAAAGACAATTTTAGTCCTTTCTATTTTTTCAGCTAACAAAAACCCACATTTTTAGTTATTCCATTATTAAATTTAAATTATTATTTTATTTAATAATAACCTCCTTGCAATTCCCCCAAATTAAAAAAAGTTTATATAACCCCGACTCTAAACTGCAGCTTCAAACCTCGTCACAATCGAAAACTCTCTCTACTTTCCACATTACATTTTCTCATTGTGGATAGATATATAGATATGCTCTGTTAATGATTGCTCCACTTCCATCTCTGGATTCAAATTCAATCATTGTTTATTAACACACAGATAAGTACGTCCTTTTAATTGGATTTCTATTTTTTTCCCTCTTATTGTGTGAAAGCAATTATTCTTTCGTTTTGTTTGTTTTATCGGTGGTTTTAGTGTATCTTAGCGGGCACATTATATACCAATTTAATCTCATGTATAGAAATTATTAATTTAATTCGAAGGGAAATCTGGAATCTTTGATGTGATTGTGACATCAAATAATGCTTCAATAGAACTATTCTGATCGAAACTAATTTTGGTTACTCTCTGGTTTTTGGTGGATGATATATCAATGTACCCACCAGATTATTGTGGAATTAATGAAGTTGATAGTTAATATCATTCCAAACAAGCTCATATAAGAATTTATTTGTAATCTAATCCTAAATGTGTTTATTCATATTTACATAATTGATTTTCTATGTCCAATAGGAGCTTGTTGGGGGGAGTGTAGAGACAGACACATACACAGTTATACAGCATGGGTTATTCTAATGGGCAAGCTAATTATGTTAATGGAGAATCTACTTCAAATAGGAAACAACAGCCTCTCTTTTCTTTCGGATTGATTACTGATGTCCAATATGCAGACATTCCAGATGGTCGATCGTTTCTTGGCGTTCCAAGGTACTATAGGCATAGCATTCTTGTATTGCAAAGAGCAGTTAAAGAATGGAACAATCACCACAGGCCTAATTTTGTGATTAACTTCGGTGACATTGTTGATGGATATTGTCCCAAAGATCAGTCTCTTAAAACAGTAAAGAAAGTTGTACATGAGTTTGAGAGTTTCAAGGGGCCTGTGTATCACTTGATTGGGAATCACTGCCTTTACAATCTCCCTCGCAGCCAGCTGCTTCCGTTGTTGAGGATTCAGAACGATGAAGGCCACGGTTACTATGATTTCTCGCCCGTGCCGGAGTATAGGTTCGTTGTTCTTGATGGATATGACATCAGTGCCATTGGTTGGCCCAAGGATCATCCAAGAACATTAGAGGCCTTGAGATTCTTGCAGGCGAAGAATCCGAACGAGGACAAGAACAGCCCAACGGGTTTGGTTGGGCTCGAGAGAAGGTTCCTCATGTTCAATGGGGGTATTGGAGAGGAGCAAATGAAATGGTTGGATGGAGTGCTTCAAGAATCTACAAGATTGAAGCAGAAAGTTGTGATCTGCTGCCACCTTCCTCTGCATCCGGGAGCGTCGTCGAAGGAGGCATTGTTATGGAACTATGATGAGGTGATGAGTTTGATACATAGATACAATTGTGTGAAGCTATGCATAGCAGGACATGATCACAAAGGTGGATACTCAATTGATTCACATGGAGTGCACCATAAAGTTCTTGAAGCTGCGTTGGAGTGTCCTCCAGGGACAGATGCATTTGGATATGCTGATGTTTATGATGACAAAATATCACTTCATGGCACTGATAGAATGACAAGTATAGACATGTACTTTAATCCTAAGGCTGATTTGTGATCAAAATATTTGTTGGTTCATGTGTCTACAGAGTTCTGCTTAAAAGAGAAAGATTCAGCAAGCACCAACATAAATGTTGGTTTTGTTAGAAATTATTTGCTTTAACAATTTTTTTTTATTGTTCCTGTAAAATTATCAGCAGGCTTTGTTGCAGAGATACATGAATACATATATTCAATGATATACTTCCTCTTGTTTCTTAGTGCAATTTTTTTTGTTTTTTTTTTCCATTACCTTAAAAAATAAACAAATGACATATAAGATTCAATCTAAAGGTGTGAATTCAACTGCTTTCAACTTACTTCACTGCAGGTGTCTTAGCTCTCATTGCAAGCTAATACTACATTTTTGGGAGTTGAGTTTGGCTTTCATGATGCCCCCATCACTCACCCTAGATGCAATCATAGACATGAAAATGTGTTATTATATTATTAGCTGAAGCTACATTACCCTGCTCATTGTAAGAAGTTTCGAATTCCAGTCTCACTTAAAATGAATGAGCTCACATTGAAAATTATCAAAATCATAAAGATGATAAAATGGTAGGTAATTTTGACAACAAAATAAAAGAAATTCCCAAAATCCCAAAACATAATATTTATGGAAAAAAATAACAAAAGGAGTATTAGATACCAGTATTCCTTGAACCACAAAAATCACAATTTTTGTATGAGTTCATGCTTCACATAATGGCCTCATGATTATTCATTAATCATTATGGAACCAATTATCCAGTTTCATAATAATTCATACACCAAAGAGATACTTTACATATTTAACAATAATAACTATAAATCTCCAAATCTTCATAATTTCCTCTCCCTAATTCTACTTGCTCTGCTTTGAACCCTCTCATCATGAACTTAAGTACTTTAACATAGGTACTTTTTTTTTCCCATAGCAGCAAGAGCTTATGTTGTGACATACAACAAGAACACAAAAGAAAGAAAACAAAGCTACATGTCCTTTTCAGTACTTTTACCTAGTAAGATGCATTTTCATGTTGATACTTGGATACTCTATCAAAATCACTTAGAAACCTTCCCTTTCCTCTTCTCAATGTAGAAGAACACAAAGAGTGAGACGACGGAGAAAACGCTGAAGCAAATGGAGCATATATCAAGGGACGCGTGGCGCCCGCTGATTGCTTGGATCTCAAACAAGTTGGTTGTCTTCTTAGCATCAGTGGTCTGACCGTAGGCAACTTCAGCCTCACCAGAGTCAAAGGCGTAGGCGCGTACGAAGTACGTGGCGGTAGGCACGTCGCGCTCGATCACCCACTCGAAACGGTTAACGGTTTTGTTGGAAGCGTCGTACGGTTTCGCCACGATCTTGTGCTGGCACGTCTTGTCCCTTGACAGCTCGTCCTCCGTCTTCCTCCACGCGCGGTCTTTCTGGCTGACTGGCGCGTAGCACAGCTTCACCTTAACGGTTTTGTATGCAGAGTCTGTTACCCCTGGTAAGGTCTTGTTAATTCCCCATGTCACCGTGATTTTGTCTACGCCAGCTTTCAAAACTGCCAAATTGAAAATAACAAGTTGTTGGTACAAACTCACTTATATCTACAATTAATTTTACAAAATTAACTTCATTCAAGTTTTAGTTAGTTTTGTTACCTTGCCCTTTCTTGGGGGAAGCGGTGACAACAAGGGTTTTCTTCAAGGAGGAGAAGTGGCCTCCTTTGCCGTAACAAGTTCCGGCTAGAAGGCAAAGGAGAAGTGATGCTACCAAAAGCAATCTTGATGCCATTGCTGTAAGGTTTGAAAGGTCAACTTTGTGAGAGGGTTGAATTATTGAGAGATTGGAATTTGGAAATGATGTAATTTGGAATCTGTGTGGGGATCAGTGAGTTTAATCCTTTTATACAAGGCGCTGTCCTATAAAATATTAGCAAATTATTAGGAATACAAATTGAGTTTTTTTTTTTTATCAATCAACCATAGACATGAAAAGTCAAAGGCTAGGAAATTCTGAATTTTATTACTGCTACTTGTTGAGTATTTTTGGAAAAAAATAATGGAAGTGTCAAACAGTCAAGTGGTAGACATGTCTCTTGAGCATGTTAAAAGGGCCAATTCATACTGAGATTTGAGGAGCTAACTCCTAATTTATTTGTTGACTTTTTTGTTTCCATTTTCCCCAATGGATTGGAACTTTTGAGTTCATGGTGGACAATATTAAAATGCATAACATATTAGATGTGATTCATGTGAACAATCTTTCCTTTCATTTTCTAATATGCAATTCCACATTTTTCTTATTCTTTTAAAAGAACAGCAAAATAACAATGAAAGGGTTATGGCGTAATGGCGCCTGAAGCCCTAAACAGTTTTAGCAACATTTAAATTAAAATAACTATTTTTTATTATTTAACAATTTTTATAATAAAAAAAAACGGTTATCATCAAAATTGAAAACAAAATGTGATTTTAATTTTAGTAATATTTTTGTTAAATTTGTTTTACCACCCTCCCTAACCAGTAACCACTATAGCCACGGGGTATCATAGATTCCACCAAATAAACCTCCTCAATATAATAAAACAACCATAACTCTTAAACTCTTCTAAGTGTGAGAGAGAAAAAGCAGTATAAATGATTTTACAGAAAAAGTGGCCTTAATAACTTCAAATTGTCAGACACACGAGTTTACATACATCATGTTATGAATTTATGATGCATGTTATGACTTTAAATAATTTTAGTGCTATGAAATCATATTTTTTGGTAAAGTAGAGGGGAAATGAATTAGGACAGGTATATTATAATTTTGTCCCTCCAAAATATATATTAAAATATAAAAATATATATTAAAAATAACTTAAATTATAATTTTGATACATTGACGGTGTAAAATATTTTACACAATCATAAAATTATATCTATTTTTTGAATAATTAATCACGAAATAGATAAAAATATACATTACTTTTATTGATGTGGCACTATTTAATTAAATGCATATATAAAATTTTTTATGGTAAAATTTATCTAATTACATGTAGTATACGATATACATAATCTGTCTCTCATCGGCACAGAAAGCTAATTATCTAGGTCTACCATATTGTGCACCACAAATATCTCGAGGGAAATATCCGATCCAGGGCTGATCCAAATTTAAATTCCTTTCACAAACAGTTTTGGGAGTAAATATTAGGGAGACATAATGTTAGATGGTTATTACTTTTAATTTATTTTAGTCATCATTTAACCATCAATATTGAGAAGTGTTGGTTAAAATATGATGGTAAACTGAAAATTAAAAGTGTTGGGTATTGATGGTTATAGATGATGGCTAAAATAAATTAAAAGTGATGGTTATCAAACATTTGTTGGGAGCTAATATCATTTTTTCTTCTTTACTCTCTCTTCTTTTACCATCCATTATTTCCCTAATTACAACTCCATATTGGTCCCTTAACGTTGGCTCTCTAGCATTACTCATATATCAAAAATTAAGGAGCCAACATATTATGACTAATAGGGAGCCAATATGAGTTATTGATGAAAGCTTATATAAATTTTGAATGATAATATAATCATTAATATATGAATTACGGATCATACTCATATAAATTTTATATATATATATATATATATATATATATATATATATATATATATAT
>JASCZI010211521.1:90751-119195 GCA_036250425.1 Stylosanthes scabra
TAAAAAAAAATCATTGTAAATAATTAATTTTTTTTACAATAAGATAATAATTTTTTTATAAGATTGGTAGATGATTTCTTTCTTTAATGTATATTGTGTTGTAAAGTGTATACAGAGGCGGATCTTTGGAGGGGGGCGAGGGTAGGCCTTGGCCTCTCACAAGGCCACAAATTTGAAAACTTGAATATATATTATGAGATGTCTATAAGTCTAATGTTACGTTTATTGATCTGATGGCCTTTTAATTGCAACTACATATACTCATGTACTTTGCCTTTTAATTAATTCTTATGATT
The DNA here is from genome assembly GCA_036250425.1 of Stylosanthes scabra. Lineage (NCBI taxonomy): Eukaryota > Viridiplantae > Streptophyta > Magnoliopsida > Fabales > Fabaceae > Stylosanthes > Stylosanthes scabra. Next base: position 91,048 of record JASCZI010211521.1, read on the forward strand.
TCTCGTTCTATCTTTTCAGTTTTTATTCCTCTTTCTATTTTTCACTTGCCTTTTTATTTTAAATCTTACGTGTATTATCATATAAAAAATACTTAAATTATTTAGAACATATTAAGAAATAATTTATTAATATAAATATATTAACATGTTATATACATATATCAAAATTATTAGAAAAACTAATACTCTTTATGTTGTATTATTTATAATAATAAAGAATTGAAATTAATATGTTTATTAAAATTATTTTCAGTAAATTTTTTTATTTTTTGGCACTGTAATTGTTTTATTAAAATTAATAAAAAAAATTAAATTCATGCTATCATGAAAAGAGAAAATGGTGAATAAAATAAAAATTATCTTAATTTAATTATTACACGAAGAATTTATTATTTTATTTTTATTAATTTTTTAAAATAAAATTAAATATTTATATAGTAATTTTTATTTTCTTCATCTGAAAATCTCTGTATTTTAGAATTCACAAAAAACTAATATCATTAGATATATGAACAATATTTAGTTTTTTTTTAAGCTTTTGACCTCTTTTTATAAGATGTTTGAATTCACTATTACTTCCACTTTATTTTTGACCCTGCATAGTTTGAGTTCTGAATACGCCTTGGTTGTATATATACATAGGAGTATTTTGTAGTCCTTCCATTTAGTATATATTTTCTTATTCTTATGTCCCATTATGTCTAAGAAAGGGCAATCAGACGAGAAATACGTAGCGAATTGGGAAACTGGACACAATGCATATTATATCCATACAATTTCGGAAAAGCCACCCAACCCTAACACCTATTACCAAATGTTAAACCTCATCAATAAAAAAAAAATAATATGACTCCAATATTATTATTATTGCACCCTTCTTGTGTTGTGTATTCACAACTTGGCCTCATCATTCTGATTCATCGCTTAAACAGAAGAATAGTCCCAATCAGCTTTCGTTGCAATTTTATTCAAAGCTATTAAGATATGAATGATGAATGATTAATGGTTGATGATGCATGTGCTCATTCATCATCGCGGACTTGTCCACTCTTTTTCGTATTTTGGTTGATGTGTTGTCCTTTTAATTAATTTTCACTTTGCCAAAGAGGAAAATTTCTGAACTAAGCTTAAACTTAACTTAGTTTCTTCCTCTAAATTTGGATAAATTGTACCCAAATTTATACATTATTAAAGAAATTAATTAATTGATGATTTTGTTGGTCGTACACTCGTACGTGTAAACCTAATTTCCGTACTCCAAGTCTCTAATTTATAACCTTTTCTTTTTGTACAGGCTTTTTTTTTTGGCCATGATTTCCACAGGCTCTAATTAATAATTTGTGACAAAATATTGGAGGCTTCTGTTCCTATGACGCTTTTTCTTCATACCCAAATCCCAATACATAGTCACACACATTAAAGGTTTTTTTTCACCCATGTTCCTAAAACTATACTTTTTTATTTTTTTTTATCAATGCTAAAACTATTTTTCAGAAATGGGCTGAGGATGACTGTGCTACTGTGATTGAATCATGTTTGCTTCGAATTTTGCAGGAAGACGTAGTTTCTATGAATTAGAAGTGATTTCTTTTGTTTTTGCTCTTTATTTTTTTTTTTTATCATGGCTCTTTAGCTTGTTTTCCATTTCCAAGACAATAAAAAGAAAAATTTGAATACGGCACAGTCCAAAAAAGTTTAAATTAATCCCATTTCCAGTTTTTGGTCTTAGAGATAATCCTTTTATTCGGCCCCTTAAAAATATTAGGCCCAAAGATATTATTCTCTCTGTTAATTTTTCTATTTACCAAAAATTAAAATAAAAAAAGTTGACTATGACAAACATAAAATAAAAATAAAGTTGACAAAAAATATATACTTTTTCTTTAATCTATCACTATATATAATTTCTTTTGTATCATTAAATCAATACATTTAACAGCGTATGCTTTCTAACTTTTAAGTTTTAACTATTTGATCGAGTAAAATTAGATAATTACACTATAAATAGATTAAGTTATAATAATTTGAAGTTTGGAAAATGAATTCACTTTAGTTTTTATCTTTAGCCTTTTTTTAAGAGATTTTTTCTTTATTCTCTTCCAGATATTAATAATTATTTCTCTTTCATATCACTATCTTATTCAAGTTTAAAATTCATATTTAGGGGTTAAGTAACTTTTTGGTCCCCAAGGTTTGAGCTCAAAATCGATTTCGTCCTCAAGGTTTTTTTTGTGTCAAAATCGTATATTATATAATTCTTCTGTTAAACCAAAAGTTACCAAAAAAAATAAGGTTTTAATTTGTTTGTAAACCAGTGAGAAAATAAGGGAATGAAAGAAAAGGATTTAGGAAAATGAGGAACCTCTTTGCGATTGGGACAAAGATTACAGTTACTTGTGTTCTTCGGGCAACTTACAATAATCCAGAGCGTGCTATAGACTACTTATATTCAGTATGTCCACACTTAATATTTAAGGGTTGGAGAAAGTTACGAATCAATAAAATAATTTTCTTTGTTTTATTGGGGTGGGGTGGAGAATAAAGGAACTTACAACATATGGGATTTAGTAAATCCAGACTGCAACCTAATGAAATCGTTCTCTGCTGCGCTCTTCAATCGTAGCAAACAAGAGTACGTCTCTGATCAAATAAAATTACCTTCCCTGTGCTTCGCATCTTCTGTGCTCTGTCTCGACGACCTCCTCTTCCTCTCATCTTAATCGACGGCGGCGGAGAAGCTCGATGGCAACAACAGTTTCCACCATGTTCGTCACTTTCTCTATCGACGCTACCCCCTCTCATGTCACACTCTGGTTTTGATTCCTCTCTCTCTCCATTTCTCTCTTTCCTCCCCTGTCTTCCTTCTCTGTTTCCCGTACTCCCTCTCTTCTTCTTTTCTTCATTATTGCGTGTGTTTCTGCTGTTGTGTGTGGGGTAAAATTAATTTGGGATTTAGAATTAGGAAAAAAGGTAAAGATAATTTTAGATGTTTTAAATAAAATTGAAGAGAACATAAGGAGATCAAGGAAGCCAGGAGAAGAATCAAAATCCTAGCACGGAAATGTTGTTCATTGAATTGCTAATGCTGGAGCAGAAAAGGGCATTTTGATCAGAAAAGTATGATTTCTGGACAAAAGGATGATTTTAAAACGTTTTGAAACATTAGGGACGATTTTCACAAGAAAAAAACTTTGGGGACGAAATCGATTTTGAGCTCAAACCTTAAGAACCAAAAAGTTACTTAACCCTTCATATTTAACATCACTTTTGTTTTTCGTAAAACACTGCTTAAAAATAATTTGTTTATTAGTTTTTCTTAAATTGAAAATAAAAATATCAACTATTAATTATATATAAAACTAATGTATGATAAATCCAATATATTAGATAAGATTAACATTAAATTCAAGTGTATGGCAATTTTATCCAATCAAATCATTTCATATGAAAATAATATATTATTTAATATAAAAATAAAAAATTAATCTATATATATCATTATCCATACTCTTTACAACACAAAAAAAATATTAACACAGAAAAATAAAATTTTTGTATTGATATTTACAATTTTTTTGTATTAAAAATGATGTATATAAAGATTCAATAATACATATAGCATTTCCATAAAATAAGTAATTAAAGTACAATTTACTACTTCGAAATATTTAGACACTAAACCCCAACCATAAATCTCGTCCCAATTAGTGTTCATTTTACTTTGCAGGAAGAGTGTGACTAATCAATACTCGGTTGATTCCACTCTACTATCTCATCCCAACAATTTCTTTATTGCCAATGTAAGAAAAATATGATATATCAATACAAAAATCAAGGTTAAGGGACAACACAGTAGATTGAAGGATTTTTCAAGCTTCAGGTGCTGACACGTATGTTTTTCAGCCATCACACAACATGATACGTGTAGATGGACAATTTTTTTTTTTAACTAAAATAGCCTTAAGGCCTTTATCCAGAAGCTAAAACTTTTATCCACCAGTTTCTCATGTTTTTTTCTTCCTGAAAAATCTCATCTCAATGGTTGAAAAAATGTTCACATAGATTGTCACTAATCTCAACGGTTGAGAAATATTTTTCCTCAGATTGCCACCTGTAACCTGATAACGAGAAACAAGAAAATATTTAAAGTATAAAAAAATTTCAAATTCAAACATCATTTACTATTTATCATTAAGATTTTTCCCTCTGTTATATCCCTCCTATCTCCTCTATATATACCGAAAGAAATGGATTAGAGCTCACTTTTCATCCTCAATCTTTTTGATGTGAACATTGGCTAAAAGAAATTTTTGAAGCTGTATAAGAAAATTAAATTTAAAGCTTGAGAACCAAAGCCATCAATAACTTTTCTTTTTAAGAAACAAGCAGAATTATAATCTAGGAAAAACAGAATAGTCATCCTCATTTTTCTAATTCAGTTTTTTCTTTTCAGCGTCAGGTTCTAAGACCAAACTTTCATGATTCAAAAAGGAGAAAAGAGTTTCTATGTTCATTAATCAAAGGTGGGCAAAAATTTTTAATTTTGTTAAAATACACCGTACCTTTGTTCTACCTCTCTCTAAAAAATGTTTAAATCTCATTTCAATGTTTAAATCTCATTTCAAGCTCCACTAAAGTTGGGAGAAAATTTACTGCATTTTTTAAAAACTTTGTTAGAATATGTGATGAATTCATTACACTCTGATGCTTACAATAACAGTTTTGCTTCACAGTTTAGCATTCATGCTCAAATTAACAAAAATTACTACAATACGGCAATCAAACTGTGTAAAAAGATAATGCATCTATCTATTGTCTATTATTCTTATAACAGCAAAGTAGTGCAAGAATGACTAATGATTGTTAAAAATTCTATGTATGATACACAAATAACAAGTTTTAATTCATTTTGTTGTTAATGTGGCTAACAGAGATCAAGAAAACAAGCAACAATTTCAAACCATGGAAAAAAGGCAATGCATCTATAAATTGTTCTTAAAACAGAAAAATAGTGTAAAGATAAGTAATATTTGTAGAAAAAATATTTTTAAAAGTGTCAAACAACTCTGTGGCTTTGGTTGTTGAAGGTTGAATGTTTATAGTGTCAAAAGAGATTTTAAAGTTCCACCAAAAAAAAATTTATATTTATACACAAATAACAAGCAAAAATAGTCATCCTTAGCTCAAGAGTTCCTTTTGCTGAAAAAAATAGTAAGTCATTTATTTAGCAATGGATTTGTAATTTCAATGCTCAAGTATACACAAATAACAAATTTGGATTCATTTTGTTGTTAATATGGTTGACAGGATTCAAGATACAAGCAGCAATTTCAAAGACATTGATTGATCAAGAAACATAGGACCAAACATCAAAGTGTATAATCTATCAAGATCCGTATTTAAACATTTTCAATGTTTGAGTAAGTGATGGCTTAGAAACAGCGTTGCAAAATGTAATATTAAATTATAGAGTTCAACTCTTGAACACTATTATTATTTTTTAGTTAGTGAGAAAAAGTAATCTTACATTTATTTAAAAATTAGAAATAGTGATGCATTATGAATTTTGAAAATGTATGTATAGTTTTAAAAATGTTATTGAAAAAAAAATAAAGCCAACCGAAAAAAGAGGAAGCAAACCAGAAGCAACAGTTATATGTTTTAGAGAAAATAGTGTTACGCGATTAGCATAGCACTTCATTCAATGTATTTAATTGAGATTTACAAAGAGAAAAATATTTATATATATGCATAGAAGTATAGAACTTAGGTATGTAAATAGAGCCAGTTACCAGAGCAAACAATAAAATTGTAACTAATATTAAATATTCATAAAAACATCACAACAACCACAGAGGAGAGGAGAGGAGAGCAATAGAACAAGAGAGGTAATATTCAAAGCAAAAATCAGAGATTGAATTTTCAACCAATTCAAGTCAACAACAACCAATCAAACAAAATCATATGAGAAAGAAAATAACTGTTACCGATGAGATGGAGAATGCTCACAGCAAACACAATGATCATGGCCAATTATGCATTAACATCAGAAGCCTTAGCTGCAAGAGAAGCCCTAATCATAGCAAAGAACATGATCTTAGAGAATATTATTATTGAACAGAAATTTTATCAATTATAGAGGATATATTTGATTTAATGCATGATTTGCCAAATGCACGATTTACCTGGTAACCAAGGGAAGGTAACAAATTAGCTAATGAAATAGCTAAACTGAAGAACCAGGGAGTGCTAACACCAACTTGGACATATGACCCTCCTTGGCAAATCAAAAACATAATTCGAAAGGAAATGATTTAGGTTAAGATTCAATGGAAACAGGTAATCTGAAAAATAGGGCTTTATAACTATTTTTAAAAAAATTGTTTGCAGCTAATCATAAAAGTTATGTGAAAGATGGTAAAGAAAGGAATGGCTTTTTGACACGTAAATTATGAAACAATCAGAGATAAGGCCACTATTACCTTTGATATTAGTTTGCTCCTAAGATCTTCTATGAGTGCATGATCTCCATATTCAGCTCCGTAAACAGGTCACCTTTCTCAAGTCTCAAGTTAACACAAACCTCTCTTGAAGATGTTATATCAGGCCTAGAAGAAAGAAAAAGCAAGAGAAGAAAATAGGATGATTAGAGAAGCAAATTCTTACCAAACAAAAGCAGAAAAATGATGATCATAACAAAATTAAAGTTGCAAAAGAATCCTATCTATCATTGGAGAAGCATTGTGAAGCAGGTTGAAATAGTGGAAAGCAAATTTTCAAAGAAATCAGAGTGTGTGTTTACTCTTTGAAGAAAATAAGAAGCAGAACATAATGTTTTAAGGAGATGTAAAATGAGGAGTCTGAGAATAGGAAAAAGTGTCTAGACTAAGGTTTCTCTCGGTCTGACTTCGGGTAGGGTGTAATTGAGTAGGGTTTGTATTAGGTTGGGCTTCATGTGGATACATGAGTGGACTTTCTTTTGTTTCCTTAACACAAAAAAATAAAATAAAATAAAGGCGGTGTACATAATCATCAATTCATCAAAATGCAACAAGAATCAATTTAATATGTGGGTGAGCATACAACACACGGCCAAAACAAAAGATTAGTAGATCTGAACAAATTTATGTACAATAAACAATAAAATATATAAAGATGCAGATATGTATAAAATTTGAAAATATGAAGGCATATGATTAAAATTCCATGTAGAGATACACATATGTACAAGAATTTTTCATCAACATAGTATGTATATTCAATTTTCCAATGACAAATATAAATTTATGTGGACATTGTCAAATGGGTTAAAATTATATTTTCTATTATAAATGATTTGAGGTGGAAAGGGGAACAACCTCAAACTTAATAGCAATCGACTTACATTGAGCCTTTCTTAAAAAATACTAAGTATTTGATCTTTAGAGTAGGCACAAAAGGCTGCATCAATAGGCCTGCCTGAAGCATGAAGAAAGGTTTAAATTAATAAGTGAAAAAAATAGTTTAAAATGAGGCAGGAAGTTCATAAATATGAGAAAAGAACAACAAGAACATCAAATTAAACTCCTTCAATGGTTAAACTCACCAAAGGAAACTAGCAGCGACAACAGAGACTGCCGGCGACGAAGAAAGGACTTCAGAGTCGATGGATAAGGGATGAGATGGTTGCTGTTAAGGGGTGCAGATGGTGACCAGTCAGGAACAAAGAGATGAGAAGAAGAGGAGACGAGAAACTAGCTGATAACCGGTGGTGAGGATGGTGATAAGCGACCAACAGTGTCGAGTCACTAAACACACCTTCAAAAACATTCAATTTCTCAGCAAACCACAAAGAAATGATTCAGTCACACATCACGCATGGTTTTACAAATATATCACACCAATTATTAAGCATCCAGTATCTGAATTGATAATCTAATATAAAAGACTTTTACCATATTAAAGATGCTCTACTAATCCTTAACCAAATACTGCGAAGCCACCACATAATGCTCAATAACAATGGCAAGAAAAGAATAAACTTCACTCATAGACTATTTTCAATAGCCAGTTCCTATCAGCAACGATATAATTAGGCTCTATGAGGTTAAGCTTAGAGTTAGTCAATAGGTAATGATACAAGATTGATGGCTTGATGCAACCAAAATAGAAACAGAAACCTGAACATCACTTGAGAAGCTACTAGAATGTAAAAAAATATAATAAAAATACATATATCATTAAATCACAACCGGAGAAGAAGGAGGAAAAAAACAGTAGCACCCCACACCAAAATGCATAATCAGTTTGTAATAAATATTAGGACAACTGAGCAATGAGGCACAGAAGGCAATATCAATTTATAATAATTTCTAAGTCTTAACCAATTTAACCTAGATGAAGTAGCAACAATTTAACATTCCTAAGTCTTAACCAATTTAACCTAAATGACCAAAAGCAAAAATCAATTAATCTATAGCAAGATTCACCAAACTGGGCAGTGGATACTTTTAAAAATCAAAAATATTTCAGCAATTTTTCAACTAAACCATTCACAATTATTTTTTCAAAAAAATAAAAAAAAAAAGGCATAAAACACTGAAACTGAAACAGCAAGAAGCCAAACAATCTTGGTAGCTTACCTTCAATTGGTTGAAAGTGCAGACAGAGCTGAGACAGACGAAGGAGGCAAGGCAGGGACCTCCAAGCTGAGACGCGAAGAGGCGACGGTGGCTGGCCCGTTCAGACGCTACGCAACGGGCAGAGAAGCTGCAGGGAGACGGCGGCTGCAGCAGCGAGAAGAAAGTTGATCGGACGACAGTTGGGCAACAACGGGAAGATGAGATGAGATGAGAGGGGAAGCTCTGCTAGGGCAAGCTTGGGTGGGACTCTTCCTTTTTTGTGTCTTGCTTGGGTGGGAGTCTGAGAGTGAGATCGAGATAGAGAAGCTACTAGAAATCTAGAAGATATATTATAGTATAGAAAGCGTTTCAAGTATACCCGAAACACCGGTGTTTCCATGATTTTAGCCGTTAATTGATTTTAATTATAAAATATATATATGATGAAAATCAACGGCTAAAAATATAAAAATATTGTGTTCTGAATACACTTGAAACGTTTCCTATAGTATATGTTTTTTTTTTTAAAATAAAAATGTTATTAAAACTATTTTTTAATCATTATGTAAGTAAAGTAATGGTATACTTTGTTTTTTTAAATAAATGAATTAAATCATCACAAAAAAAAATTTAATTTTAATGCACTACGGGATAAAAAGTTTTACACAGTCATCAAATCGCACTCATGCATTTATTTGACTTTTGAAGTAGTGTGCTTGAAAATTAATTGTTTTTGATAATATAGTAACATCTGATTGAATGTATGTGTAAAACTCTTTTACAATGACGGTGCATGAAAATTAAATTCTTTAAATAAATGAATTAAATCATCACAAAAAAATGAATTAAATGTATATCAGAGAAATTATTTGGTTCTTTAGATATTGAGTTTAATTTTGATGCATTTACACCGTCTTTTAATTAAATTCATGCATTTATTTACTTTAGAAGTAGTGATCTTGAAAATTAATTACTTTTGATGATGTGATATTATCTGATTTGATATATCTGTAAAACTCTTTTACATTCACGGTGTGTGGAAATTAAATTATTAGGTATTAACTTTTAGGCACTTTCAAATATATATAAAATTAATAATTGTCAACAAAAAATATAAAATTAATAATAAATACTAACTTCTTATAAAAAAAACTTATAAATTTATATATAAATTTAATGATAAAAGGTTGTTAAGATAATTTAAGTCAATTTTATTATTATAAAATTTATATATAAAAGCTTATAAATTTATATATAAATTTAATGATAAAAAAATTTCACCCTTTATAATTTAAGATTTATAATTTAAATTTAAAATTTAAAGTAGATGTAAAATTTTAAATTTTAGGGTGAATTTAAATTTAGTTTTTCAAAAGAAAAATTTTTTATTAGCAAAATTAATTCGAAATACACGAATGCTATTTATGCAGAAAAAATGCAATTATTAAATATTTGTGTATGAATATATGTATTATTTAAGTTATTTTCAATATATATTTATATTTCAACATGTATTTTATATGAATAAGTGATTTGGTGGCTGAATTTTGATGTATATATAGCAAACCACATTAATATATGTTTGATTTTGATTATAAAATTTTGGTTATTTTTTTAAATACCAATGCTATTTGTATATCTTTTCTTAGTTAACTAAATCCAACTAAGTTATTTATTTTATATTAAATAAAATATTATTTTTGTATCAAATAATATAAAAAATTTAACAAAAATAAATTTTTATTTAACATCAAAATAATCATCTATTTCGTATAAAATAAATAATTTGATTAAATTTAGTTAGATAAAATAAGAATTATCATTTTTTAAATTAGCTAGATTTTAAGGAAATAGAAAGCAGGTTTGGTTTTAGTCTGTTAAATAATGTAAGATTAAATTAAAGTTTTTTCTAACAACACACTAATACTCATTTACTCCATCTTAAATAATTGATGATAGTTGGTGATTATTTTTAAAGTGTAATTTATATATTTAGAATAATTTTTTTAAGCTCCTGATAAATAATATTTATATTGGATTTTTAATTTTTTAAAATTATGCTTAAATGTTTTCTTTAAAAGAAATTAAAATAACAAATATAACTTTTTTATGTTATAATGCAATATTCTGAATTTCGATGAACATTATTCTAATTAACTAATAGTTTTATTTGTAGTAAGCAATTTTTGTCATATTAAATACTATTTTTTATAAATAAATTACATAATTATAGTAAATAAAATATTATTTGGATAAATATTATTGAGTTGAGTTAAATTTGGTTAGATTAGGTAGAATTGATGAATTGAATCGGTTAGAATGAGAATGGTATATAATAAAATTTTTAGTTGAAAAAACTTTTTTTATGGATTACGCTAGCATTTTAATTTACTATTATTATAAATAGTATTTAATTAAATTTATTAAAATCTTGATAAAATATTTTTTGGACAAATATTATTGAGTTACGTTAAGTTGGGAATTGGGATATGTTCAGTTAGATTAGGTTAAACTAAATTTTGATACAAATTTATATTAATTAGGATAAAAAAATTTAGAATTCAGGGAAAAAATAAGAGAAAACCCTTAAAATTTGGAAAAAAAAATAAACAATAAATAACATTTGAATATTTCTACTTATAAATTGACTAAATATCTAAATAGTTTAAATTCACTATTAATTCAATCAGATCGGAAAAGTATTAAAAAGTTAAAATGTTATTAGATTTTGAACTTTGCAGAAACAAAAATAAGTTCTATTCAGCAAATAATACCACATGCACGGGCACGCGCCCCGCGCGATTCCTGCTAGTTTGTAATTAATATATCTAGTTTGTAATCATTACTTGACCGAAACAAATAACATCCGACTGCATTGTGTGAAACACGGACAACCACACCAAGAAGAAGACAGCAACCATGGCCACAACGTAAGCCGGCCAAAATTCTTATTACATGCATAGTCAAACTGATGTTTTCTATGCATCCAGCTACTATGATGAGAATGTTTCTACCCATTATCACCAAATCCTTAATATATCTATATATTCCCTTAACGCTACATCCCCAACTTTTCTATGTAAATTCAATTCTCTTCACATATATATCCAACTACAACACTATAACTAAATATCCCTGATCACATACATCTAGATAGATAGTGTTATGGAGCGAAGATTTAATAGAGAAAGCAATAAAGGGGGTGTGAGCCTACAAAAGAGGATGGTAGAGACGCGGCGAAAGGCGGCAGAACCAGCACCGGACCTCACGGATTTCATGAACGACTTGTTTTTTGGGGCTGCTGACATGGACAAGAAGAGCTATGACTTCACTGGTGATAGTAGTGTTGTTTTGGACGATGAAGACGATGTTGGATTTGATGATAGCACAAGAAGCAACAGTGCAAGGTTGACACAAGAGTGGTTACAAGAGGCACGAAGGATTGTGGCTTCTTCTCCCACAAGGTCTGATTCCCCTGCACGCCACCGCCTTTCCGGTTCTCCCAGGTTTGCCTCGCCTTCCAACAATAACTCACAACAATCCGCCTCACCTCTTATTCCTTCCTTGGATCCAACCAGAGATGATAATAATCTCTCAAGAACCAGATCTGCAAGAAGGTAATAATATTAATATCAACATAACATGAGAAATATTACACAACCAGAGATTTTATTAAACTTGGCCAGCATCTTTAGTTATCATCATCTTTTTATATGATTTGCTTTTCTTGAGTTTTTCAATCTCAACCAATTAAAAAACGTTGACTCATTATGCTAGCTAAAATTGAAAAAAAGTGCTGATTGTGTAGCATTACCCTATTATCATTACTGCTTACTGAGATAGTCGGGCTTCTTTTCAAAGCATTGTTGATTCGATAATAACAAGAATATGAAACAGGTTTAGAGGAGGGGAAGGGGTGAGTAACGAGATACTAACAAGATCAGCAAAACACAGCCGGAACAAATCAGACACCTTTGCGAATCATTCTTGGGAGGAAGAAGGATCCCCTGCTACGGCGGTCCACAAATGGTTCTCCAACATCCTCAAGCCGGCACCTAACAACAGCGCCACACAAAATTCCGATCCTGCCCTCTCTCCAGTTCGCCCTCCACGTCAGCCTCTTCAGCGGAGGTCCCGATTCCAAACCGAACAAACCTCCCCTGCACCTCACTCGCAGGGGATCCAATCCCCTTCCCGCCCAACCTTCAAGACTACTTCTGCGGAGTCTCTGCCTCTGTCTCCGCCCAGGAACCTCGTCGAGTCTGCTCACCGGAGAACCATATCGTCTTCAACTTGCTCCCTGGAGAAGATCGCGTCCAGGTATGTTGCGAAAGGAGCGGAAGTAGTGAGCCAGCAAGAAGATGATAATTATAGCCTCAATGGCTTCCTCAAAGAGCAGAGGGATCTGTTCAAGAAAATCTCCAGCGGAGAGATTCATGCAAATGCGAAAGTCATTCTTTCAGGGCCTTCAAACAGTTAAGACTGTTGTGTGTTAGTTTTTGTTTTGATTTCTTCCTTTTTGCATTGTTTATATTGATTGATTTGTGGTTGTGGCGCAGGTACTGCATCGATGGTGGCGGCGATTTGCCATGCGTGGCTGTTGGGGTTCAGGGAGAGGGAGAAGGGGAGTGGGGTGGTGCCAGTGATGAACGTGAAGCGGAGCTCTATGTTGAAGCTGAGGCAAGCTGCATGGCTGTTTCACCACTCTGGTCTTGATGCTTCTGCATTGCTTTTCGCTGATGAGGTCACTTTTTCTCACTCTTTTCATTTTATCATTTTATTTGTTTGGAACACGTTAGTCTTGTGACCGGGTTATAAATTATAATGCAACTTGTATTAATTTAGTTAGCAGCACCAGTAGGTTAACTCACTTAGGCAGTTAGACAGTTAGGAGCTTGTGGCTATAGTTAGATGACTTGTAACTAACTTCAGTTAGATTGCTGTTGTATAAAAACACCGACTTCATCAATATCAGAAATTGACTTTTGCCGTTTTGGCCAACTTATATTTTGAGTCTCCCTCTCTTGCTTGGGGCAAGCTCTATTCCCTCACCACTATAGTTACCATATTCATAACTATTATACATATAACTATATAAAATACATAAGTGCAATTGATGAATTGTTGAATACACATTAATAATAAGAAAAATAAAATCCTATAAACATTTTTGTTTACTAAATTATTTGACACTCTTTAGGAAGGATTTTTCAACATTATACAGATATTTAACAATTCATACTTGAGCATGCTTACAGCTAACAACAAAATTTGATAGACGACTTTCATTATAACATGTAGCAGTTGTGGGTTTTGCAAAAATTCCTATGATCCGTTGCTTTAATTTTGAATATCATCATATGCATAATAGATAACATTAAGGAAGCTAAGGTAGCAGAACCTTGTTTGCAGGTGGACATGGAAAGCCTTTTGGTGACTGGCCAAGTGAGTGTCCTGGTGGTTGGAAAAGATATATTAATCACTACCGGCGAGGTACCATTAAATTGTTCAACAATTACAAAATACTAGCTACTAGATTCTATAATAAACAATTTTTATTCCAGTCTAATGCAAGGATGGTTTCAATTTTATGATTCATTCATTCTCTCTCTTGTATTGTTATTGATCTAGGTTGGATCTCAGTGCACCATTCTCACGGATAATTATTGTGAAGATGCCTATGATCTACTTCAAAATCCTGTATTAAAGAAACTATTGGTATAAATTTTAGTGTTTATCAAATACTATGAAGGACTTGTATTGTATGGTTTAGTTGTATTATATTATTGGTCTCTGCTTATATATTATTTTGCAGCTAGCTGGAATTCTACTAGACACTCAGAATCTGAAGGCTTCTGCATCCGTATCAATGACAAGAGATGCAGAAGCAGTTCAACTGCTATTGGTTGGCTTAGCCCCAAACTACAGATATGCTCTATTTGATCAATGTGAGTTTCATTTCATCATTTATTTCTCCACAATAACATTGAAGTTGACTTATATATAATTTATTGATCATCAAATTTTGATGTATTTAATTTTCTTGTCCATGTCTTTGGTTCCTTCAAGTGATACAAGACCAAAAATCTACTTCTTTTGTGGAAGCTTTGAACTTTAACTATGGGAAACCTTACGATCAAAGTAAGTTTCTGCAATCACTTCTCCATACAACAGCAGTAAGAATTGGAGGATTATTTTCCTTACTATTATTGGCAATTATAGGTGACAAGAACAGCGAAGGAAACACGGAGCATAAATTTCGAGATAGAAAGTCAAGCTCTAAGTCTATATCTGACAGAGAAACCATGTTGTCAAGTCCAAAAACGAATTCCAGCGACACAAAAAGCGTCAAAAGTAACATGGTTTCACCAGGAACAGGTTCAATTTTCACTCTTTACTTCATCATTTCCATTTTCCAGCATTAAGAGTGTATATATGAAGTTCCAAGCATGAATGAATATGACATCACTTTAAGTTTTGATGGTTACAGCCAAACTTATTACGCCACCTTCACAATCTCCTACACCAGTATCAGCACCAGCGCCGGCACGTGTTGAAAAGGAATCTAATTCTCGCGGGAAGAACACCTTCTTCTTAGCAAGGTGGTTTGGTTTTGGAAAATAATATTGAGGCAGATCAATTTTGCAATATTAGAAGAAAATAAAGAAAAAAACAGAGTGTTTTATTTTTTCACCCCACTCAATGTTTGTCACATGACCGAAAAGGGAGAAGTAAGTATATTCTTTGTATTTTGTAGCTACAATAAACATGTATTAAAATTGAAAAAAACAAATGTGGTGTCAGAAAATTATGATTATTATCTTGTAATGTAGTTATTATATCTATTATCTATTACATATATATATAATATATAATGGAGATTCCAGGAGGAATTCGATGTGTATAAATTTTGTTTTTAAATAATTTTTATTATATATAACTTACAAAATATGATTAGTTTTTTATTTTGCATTTGAGCTTTTTTGTCTAGACTTATTAAAAAATACCGGTTGGTTCTAACTAAAATTGACAAAATGTGTTGGTCATGTAGCATTACTCTTAATTAAATAATTTATATACGGAGCATGTACATAAAAATTTAATAGCTTATTATTATTATTATTATTATTATTATTATTATTATGTTAGGTGTACGCGAAAAATTAATTATTAAATTAATCATCAGTATAAAATACATGTTGAAATACAAAATATACATTAAAAATAATTTAAACATAGTTAAATATTTGGTAGCTAATTTAGTGGCTGAATTTTAGTGCGTAATAAATAAGGTTTTGAAATTTGACTATCAATTATTATTATTAGAAAAATATTAAGAGAATAATATTTTTTTTTTATCAATATTACTTAATCTTTTGCCGATATTTTAATTTATTTTATACCATTAGAATTTAGAATTTCAAGTTTAGAATTTATAATTTAATAATTAATGTTTAGAATATTAGGATAAAATAATAAATTTATTGATCATGTAGAATGTAGATTGCTCTTGTTGTATTATTTTGGCCAATTATATTCAATTATTATTTGTTTGGACGCGATATATTCGTGGCGCTTTGCTATGGTGTTTTTTCTTTAATCAATTTGGGCCTACAAATTATCCAGACGGTGATGCGAGATAATAATGTTACAATTAATTTGTGTTGGTTTATTATTAACTGGAGTTTGAAATTTATTTATGCAGGTAGCAATTTATTAACTAAAATTAATAAAAAAAACTCAGATAAAAAATTAACAATAATGTTCTCTAGTCAAAATCGATTCAAATGCTTCCAAAAACTTCAACGACAGACTTCGTTAGTATGCTTGTTCATCTAGCTATTTTGGGACGCATTCACGCGTAGTAGCAATTACCAAAAACCGTTGCTACTTTTTTCATTGTGCGACAAATATTGCTGTGATTTTAATTTATGTATTTGATGTTGCTACCATTTTAATTTTCAGTTTTTGGCGCATGCAACATTTTGTAAGGTTGAGGATCCATTACTCATGATCTCAATTCTTAGGCCCTCATCAAACTGAAATGAATACGAAAGTTAAAACGAACCATATATTTCAGCCTTCAATGCATATATATATATATATATATATATATATATAAGTTATTGCATATTTAAACCAACATGTGTAAAATTAAAGAACCAAACGAGGGGGGAAATAAAGAAGACTATAAGAGGGCAACTCAAGTAATCATATGCTAAATCTGGAGATGATAACATACTACTAATTAAAATACTAACTAATATATAAATTAAAATTATGGACTTTCGAGTTTTTTTATATTTTAAATACACTAAGGCTTTAATTTTTCGTCTTCCTTACTTGCATACTTAAACCTTGATAAATGGTCAATTTGTTAATTCATTAAAAATATTGTGATAAATTTAACCCCCAACTAACCCTAAATTAAAATGTTACTCTATGAAAAAAGTAGTGAGCAGTGAGCACATACATATATATAATATCTGCATAATGTTTCAATAATTTATTTCCGGCCTGCATACTAGGAATTAGCAGGGTGTTCAAAATTCATTTACCGTAATATACTTCGCCTACCTTACCTAAGCATTACTTAATTACAATCTTATATGCAATATCTAAAACAATAATCACAGAATAGACCATAGATCTATAGACTTATCAGGCAGCTAATAAGCAATAATAATGTTGACAATATTGATCGTCTAACTACTATAAAGAGAACATTATTGTTTGGAGGATAAAAATAGTTGTATTAGTTGGTAATAATATGCGTGCGGTGCGCAAATATATACATAGATTATTGCACTCTTATTTCTACATCATCACCAAACCTCGCTCCTCTCTTCCCGGTACACCTTTTTATTATCACATTCAGTTAACTCATAATATACTCAACTATATATGTATGTCTTCAATATTTTTTTGCTTATACAAAATTTAATTAAATAACATATCATATACGTTTAGTTGCCATATTAATACTATTACTATTAGTATTATTTTTATTATTGCAATGCAGGGTCAATTTGTCACTTCCAGGTCCTATAAAATTTATTATTGATCATCTTGGCCATTAATTCAAAGTTTTTTTCGATATAAAAATTTATTCACACAAATTCATCATTGACAAATTGACATGCAGCCTTTTAATTTAAACAATACGTTATCGACGAAGTAAAAAATTCGTCATAAACAAATTATCATAAATTTATATTACGGCGCCATATTGCAGTATGACACCCCTTTTCTCCAATAATATGATAAAATACCATTCTTAAGCCAATATAGAAAATAATTTTCGACATAGGGACATGGGAAATGGGAAGCTAATATAACTAACCAACTTGAAGCTAATATAACTAACCAATTTGAGTTGATTGAATAACTAATTTACTCGTTGTTTAAGTAATTATAAAAAAATTAAATTTGAATCTCAGAATTGTTTATGTGGTAATTTATTAACTAATAATAATAAACTATTAGAATTTTAATTTATAGCGAATTAAGCCTTATTTTGTTGAGTTGGAAATATAATGAGAAATTAAAAAAATTAAAGTATAGCTATTTGTAGCTATGGGATTGAGAATTATTGAACATGCATGTGTGTGTGATCGTGATACCAAACTGTCTTGTCCCAATTATATATGCTACACATTGTTCAACCCAGCTGTAACTAACTTCCAGACCTTGTTATTTGCCCCATTGCAATTTCAATAATTAATCTATTATATAATTTGTACCTTTTTTATTTAATTCATTATCATGAATTGATTTTTTATTGAAAAAATAATCACACTTTGTTTTATAACGGAAGGCCAATGTTTAGTGAAAAAATTAAATGAAAAATAATTAGTATTTACTCAAATGCAAGATAAATATAGTAAAAGAAACTTATTATGTAATATTTTTTTATGATTGATGAAATAACAACTTTATAATAAACAAAAAAAAAATTCAATTTTAACATATTATTAAACTAAGGTAATTTTATAAGTGTATTTAATTATCTAACATCAAAAATTACTTTTTACGTTAAATAACTATTTTTTACATACCTAAATAGTTATCTTAAAAAACAACTATAACTGAACTGCTCTAGATGGCTTAGAGTATCAAAATTAACTGATAAAAAATATTCATTTTTACTATTTTGATCGGTGCTTCTCTTTGCAACCTTAATATAATTACTTGGGTGGTGAAGATAATGATTAATTGATTATGATATCACAAATTAAACTAACCATTATTAGTTTGCAATCCTTTATATAATAATTATTATTAATTTTCATTCAATAACCTTCCAAGCATAGAGAAACAAGCAAAACTCCGACGAGCCACCAACACTAAACCCCTCCACTTCGCTAGTCCTTGTCAACGGAGGCGAAGACGAAGAAGACGACGACGAAGACGTAGACACAAAGGAGGAGAAGGAGGAGAAAACAGGCTTAAAGATAAACAAAGCATGCTTTAAACCAGGACTAAACAACCAGTCATGAACATCCCAATATACCTCTACTCTCATCTTGCTCAGATGAATCGATTCATTCCCTCGAAACTTCCACTGCAACTGCTTAACATGAATCACCAAATGCCCGTCGATCCTTATCTCCATCTCCGGCTGATGATGATGATGAACGGAATCTCCTCCGCCATTGTTGCTGTTGCTCTTGCCTCTGCATTCAATTGAGATCTCATGCCACCTCCCTTTCTCGTGAAACTTGGCCTTCGTTGAGAACTTCTTCTTGCCGAAAACATGCTCCTTCTTCGCTACCAATATCGGATCAATAAGCGATGGTCGGCACCCGGTTCTTCTGTACGCTTCTTTCTTCAGATCTCCGAGTAGAAGGATAACCTCATCGTCACAAACCACCGCCACGTAGTACTCCGACGAGGGTTCCGTTTCGCCGTTGAACTTGGCGGCCTTGAGGTCCCAGAAGACGTGAAGTGGCTTGTCGGCGTCGTCGACGAGGAAGCGCTTGGAGCCTTGCTTCCTCCAGAAGTACCATGGCTTGAGCTCAACCTTGCAGGTGTATTGATTTTCCCCCTGAGGGCCTTCCACTGAAACCGATAAGCCATGGAGCAAGAGATTCTTGCACCATGTGATTGTGATCTTGCGGCAGTTATCGGCGATCTTTGTTCTGTATACGGACATGTAAACGCTTTTGCCTGAACGGGTCACTGCACTGCCGCCGCCGCCGCCTCCGCCTTCATCACCGCCCTTGGAAGGAGAAGAAGAGAAGCAAGCAGGAATAGCAATTGAATCTTGCATGATGTTTGTGATGAGAGCGAGGTAGAGATGATCAGATGTGATGAGTCGCAGGTTTTGTTATGATGGTGCATCAAGCTATAATAAGGTATGTTTGGCAGCAGCAGGAGGAAGAGAAGAAGGGGGAAGCATTAATTGAGTTTAAGAAAAGAATATATTTAATTTTGTTGGAAAATAAATACTAAGTAGTGTCATGTGGAGTATACTACTGGCAGTGAGTAGAGAGAGTGATGAATGAAAGAAGAACACTTTTTTTTTTTTTCCTTTTTTTATATTCTGCAGCCTCTCTGTCTGTCTGTAATCTATCTCTCTCTTATCTGTCACCCCTTTTAATATTTCTTTATTTGTAGATTAAATTTACCTTTTTTAGGTCTTATATGTTATGTTAAAGATGTGAAGTTTTTATTTGAAATTGTTAAATTATATTTTAATTAAATATATTAATTTATTTAAAAATGATTAATAAATAAGTGAATTATATTTGAGTATGCACCTTAAATTTATATATATTTTTCAAACAATAGTCCAAAAATGAAGGTGGATGACTAGATGTGGATGGTATTATATATCAAGAAGAAGAATCAAATATATCGGTCAATTTAAGTCTATTCGATATTTTTTTTTTATGATATAGATCAATTTTAAGATAAAGTACTATTTATGTTCTTAATATTTATAAAAAAATTTTAAATTATTTTTAATGTTTAATTTGATTCAATTTTATTTATAACGTTTTTTATTGGTTTCAATTTTATCCTTAGTCATTGAAAATTTTATCTTAAATTTTTAATTTGTCAACGATTAGGGTAAAATTAAAACCAATCGAAAATATTAGGTGTAAAATTGGATCAAATTAAACGTTAAAAATATTTTTAAAACTTTTTCACAAATATTAAAAATATAAATCATATTTCGATTTTATAGGTCAACCGAAAATCATATTATTACTATATTTTGTATGGATAATACTAGATGTACCATTGTACACACCTATTCACACCATTTAGTAAACATAAAAATATAAATTTTTATGCTAATATTTACATTTTTTATATTTCTAAATGGTGTATATAATGATACATATAGATTTATTAAATTTATAATTTAAAAATCACCTTATCGAAATAGGAATGATAATATTTTTTTTTATTAAATATACAAATAATGTTATCTTTAAAAGAAACGTACACTTTTTAGAATCCAAGGTGGATTTATTTTTTCTTGTGTACAATATTGAAATGTGTCTTATTATTAGAACTTCCAAGGCATATAGCAGGAAGTGGAGAAGCCACCTTTCACCAGATTTGGTGCATAGATTCTTACAAACTTCATATGAGCCTTACATTTACATTTATATATGGACATATCATATACGTATTTATAACATCGCATGATGATATGGGATATGATGGGTTCAAAATAATCGGTCAAAGGTAAAGCTGTTAAAAAAATAAAATAGAAATAAGAAAAAGGAACAACTGTAGTTGTTGTTTAATTTAAGGGTTTGCTTTCCAATGAAATTAAGGTGGCATCATATATATATTTCTCCCTTGTTTGAAAGCATCGGTATTACTGTTGCATGTGATTGCTAATTAATCTTGCATATATTCTGTCAATATTCCCTTCATTTTCTTCAATTTTTTTAAAATAATATTTCCTTTTCACAGTCAAACTTATTTTTTAATTGATTAGTACAACAAACTCGAGATCACAAATTTTATATTGATTTTTTTGTCAAGTCCAATAACATTGCACCAGGTTTGAAAAACCTTTTTCCTGTTACTAGCAATTTTTTTCCCCCTTGAAGTTCTATGCTATGTCTTAATTACTTCAAATAAAAGGACGGAAAAGGAATCCAAGGAGAGGTAGTAGCTGATGAAGCAGCAGAAAAAAGTTTGAGGAATCTATGGCTGAAGTTGCAGATCAGATCTGGTCTTAAAAAAGCTTTGATGATTTTCTAAGAATAATGTTAGGGAGCTAACGTTAAGAAACTCATAAATATAATTATAAAAATAGTGGGTAGTCAAAAAAAAAGAAAAAAATCTATTAATCGTCTATTGACTAACACACTAAACTTTCTCTTTTTGATAATAAGAAGCATCACTTTTTTTTAAACGAATGGTGGACCAATTTGACTGAGTTAAACAAGAACTAGTCTATTGGCCGGTTCTGTTTAATTTTAGCGAAAAATTGAATTATAAAAAATCAGTTATATTATATTTTAAATAATTTTATTATATATTTAAGGAAATTAGTTCGACTACAGTTTGACTATGACTAATCAATAAAATCAATTTTTTTATGGTTCAATCACATATTCGGTTTTACAACCTTGTTCTTGATATTAATATGCGGATAAAAAAAATATGAAAGATGAATTAATAAGCATCATTTGGAAGCATTTATGTGAATTATTCAACTACAAAAAATTATTAGTCAGTACTCATTAGGAACTTGAACGGTCCACATGCAATTGGATAACATTCCAACTGCTTATGACCTAACAAAACAACGTACACTTGATGACCTTATTAGTTTCAACTTTCAACCTAAAAGAAAAAGAAACAGATTGATTATTTAATTTGCTTACACATAACAAGTTTGCTTAATTAACATTACTAAAAGAGTAAAAGGAGGAAAAAAACATTGGTCAACGATCTTCTTGTGAATTTTTATAGGGCTATCGATATACTTTGTTGCATTTCTTTTTATTTTATTTTATTTTATTCTATTCTATTTTTTAAAAAAACCATGATTTCATCGAATAGTTTTATGGAATATATATCTGTACATCTTTATCCATTTGTTATATGTATAGTATAAATTGCCATTTTTCATGTACTTTTGTCCTTTTTATATTTTTTCGTGTAACTTTTGTTAATATAATTTTGCTGAAAGAATAATTTTAGAAAAATCATGTAGCACAATTTATCCTAATAATTTTAACTTGAAAATAGATGGAACTAAAGATAATTAATAGGGAAATTTTCCGATACTTAAGGAAAAGTGAAGTACAGGTGCGGTCCTTCAATAAGTTAGTAGATAGTCAGATACATAGCTATCAAGAGCCACTGATGAATGGACCTTGGAACGGCATATAATAATAACAATAATAATAATAATAATTGGCATGGCTTTTAACGAGGGAAGAAATGGTGAATTACGTATTTGAACCAAACCGTTTTGTGAGATAAGCATAATTAAGAATTTGTATGGTTCATTATATTCCGGTGTGACTATTGATTTAATTAATAATGAAGAGATTGAAACATATAGAGCAGGAGCATAGTTGTGTCGTCTTCGTTGAGTCCAGCCACCACATATAGCATGACCACAAATATTGAAACATTGTATACTGTAAAGTAAGGTTTGCCAGCCATTAACCACAACTACACATTGTTATGGGCCATGCATGCAAATATGCAATATGCATCTTTATATATATGTATGTGGCTCGAATGTGCATTGCATGTTCAGTCTAGTCTCACAAGAACCAGGCAATAGCTACATACACAAGTTTATAAAAGCTCAAAATGTGATCTAGCTAGACACACAGCGTGCTTCCTTCGCCAAAGTTTTCATGCTAATAATAATCTCATATGGCTTACTAAGGGACCAGTCACAATCATCAACATGCAAAGTTGCCCAAATACTTTCATTTGTCATTAGAAATATCTAACAGTGGAAGAAGAAACCATATAAGTTAGAAATATCACACATACTTGTTAGACAAAATGAGCCTCAATCTTGGATAGGGTCTCCAGTTTTGGGATCAATCACCTTGCATAGAGCTTCTTAATGATGAATTCGGTAGGCAATCTCCATGTATCCTAGCCACAATGCGGTGGGCCTCAAAACTCGAGAACCCGAGTTTAAAATTAGGTAATTATACTTAAAGCTATAATTTAAATAGTGATCCTCTATGTCTAAACTCGACAGAAACGGAATAATGGAAATGTTGGGTGTGTGTTCGTAATGTACTGGGGTTTGCCCAATTAATTGAAAAAAGTAGTTGCTTTATATTTTTGGACTTTGGCCCCTTATTGTACCAAAAAATCAACAAACTTTTGATTGGATATGATGTTTTTTTTTTTTTTACCGGGAATTGGACAACAGCCCCGATCTTAAGCCTCAGCTGCGATATGATGTTTCTTAAAGCTATGTCTTTATTTTTTTTTTGGACTTTAAAGCTATGTCTTTAGAGTTTAGAGTTTTGACACAAATGATTTTTAAAAAAATGCCTTTAACACCCTTATCTTTATGGACCTTCTCTCTTTTTGTTTTTCTTGACTTTGATATAATCTTTATGGACCTTATTAACTTGATTACTGGAGTCCTTTGTTGGGTTCATTAGGCCGATAATACAGGCCTAGATCATTTGGGCATGAAGGCATAATTTTTCAATATTTGTTTATTGTCCGTCTTCCTCAATCATCCTTTTTTTATTCAATTCTTGAATTTTTTATTTTATCCAAAAAAAAATGTTTTCTTAGAACGTAGAAGAGTTGCTCAAATAACGACCAAAAAGAAAAAGAAAAGTTGCTCAAATGACCAAAAAAAAAAAGAGTTGGTCGCTCATCTTATGCAGATTTCCCCCAAATTCCGTCCTACGTCCTATCCTCTTCCAAGTTCCAATCACCTAAACCCCCCCAGACTCTGCTCACTCCTCAGTCCTCACTCGGTCACTCCCTTCTTCCATGGCAATTTATTCAGTCGCAGCAGCGGCTTCTTCTTCAAAGCTAATTTACCCTCATGCCCCTCCTCCTCCTCCTTCATCTTCATTTTCCACTTCCACTAGCCTCTTCACAACAGCCACCCACTTCTCCTCTTCTTTCCTTAAACCCTCCACAATCCTCCACTTAACTCCTTCTTCCTCCTCTACCCTCACCACCACCACCCACTGCCGCCGCTCCCTCGCTATCCGTGCTGCCCGCGGCAAGTTCGAGCGTAAGAAGCCTCATGTCAACATCGGCACCATCGGCCACGTCGACCACGGCAAGACCACCCTCACCGCCGCTCTCACCATGGCTCTGGCCGCCCTCGGCAACAGCGCTCCCAAGAAGTACGACGAGATTGACGCCGCCCCCGAGGAACGTGCCCGCGGCATCACTATCAACACTGCCACCGTCGAGTACGAGACCGAGAGCCGCCACTACGCCCACGTCGACTGCCCCGGCCACGCTGACTACGTCAAGAATATGATCACCGGTGCCGCACAAATGGACGGCGCCATCCTCGTCGTCTCCGGCGCCGACGGCCCCATGCCCCAGACCAAGGAGCACATCCTCCTCGCCAAGCAGGTTCTTACTTTCAATACCCAATCACTCTGATTCAATGCGAAATTCTTTTAGGAGAATTCATAGTAATTCATTCTTTTAGAAAGTAAAATTGGTGATTTTGAATTCTGTAGAATATGCCTCAGGAGAATGTAGGAATTTCGATTACTCCATTCTCTGCTAGGTTATTCATATCCAATTAACTAACTAACTATTAGCATTGTTTCACAGGTTGGTGTCCCCAACATGGTGGTTTTCCTCAACAAGCAGGACCAGGTGGATGATGAGGAGCTTCTTGAGCTGGTGGAGCTCGAGGTTCGTGAGCTTCTCTCCTCGTATGAGTTTCCTGGCGACGAAGTCCCGATTATCTCAGGTTCGGCCCTTCTGGCATTGGAGGCTCTGATGGCGAACCCTGCCATCAAGCGCGGTGATAACGATTGGGTGGACAAGATTTATGCCCTCATGGATGCTGTGGATAGCTACATTCCCATCCCTCAGCGCCAAACGGACCTTCCCTTCTTGCTTGCCATCGAAGATGTGTTTTCCATTACCGGTCGTGGGACTGTGGCCACCGGAAGGGTTGAGAGAGGGACTATTAAGGTTGGTGAAACTGTTGAGATTGTCGGTGTGAGGGAGACTAGGAGCACTACTGTCACTGGTGTGGAGATGTTCCAAAAGATTCTAGATGAGGCAATGGCCGGTGATAATGTGGGGTTGTTGCTTAGGGGTATTCAGAAGGTTGATATTCAAAGAGGGATGGTGTTGGCTAAGCCGGGGACTATTACCCCACACACTAAGTTTTCTGCCATTGTGTATGTTTTGAAGAAGGAAGAAGGAGGGAGGCACTCACCATTCTTTGCCGGGTACCGACCACAGTTTTACATGAGGACCACTGATGTGACTGGGAAAGTGACGTCGATTATGAATGATAAGGATGAGGAGTCCAAGATGGTGATGCCAGGGGACAGGGTTAAGATGGTGGTGGAGCTTATAGTACCCGTGGCTTGTGAGCAAGGGATGAGGTTTGCTATTCGGGAAGGAGGCAAAACTGTTGGAGCTGGTGTCATCCAATCCATCATTGAGTGAGATCTGTAAGGACACAACTCCGATGATTTGCCTTCTAGATACATGAATGGGTTTTTTTTATATGGTGGAGTCATGGAGAAAGTTGCTAGTATCTGTTTATGTTATGATGCAACTGATTTTTTCTTTGTAGTTTACAGACTTGTGCCATATGAATCTTGTTGCTTATATTTGCTAGGGTATTGTTAGATGATATTTAGTCAAGTGTGATAATGATTTTTTCTGTGCTCTGTTTGGCTGTCGGCTCTTGTTTTCTCTCTCTTATCTGTTAATTAATTGAGCAAGATTCCATGAACAACTTCTGCTTGTAAGATTTCTTAGAAGATTATAAACAATTAGTATTTCGTCCCATTACAGTGATGCTAATGCTATGTTTACGGGGATGAATTGAAGGGTGAATTTCTTCCCCTCGCTTAGAAGTTAATGATATTGTTGGTTCATAAAGTGGTATTGCAGTTTCCTCAAGACACTAGTGTTTATGCCTCTCCATTTCATGTGATAAAGTTTCTACTGATATTTCATTATGGACGTGTGTAGGCCTCTATTATGAATAAATATGACAAGCTTAATCAACTATATTCTTATCTTGGTAGGCTATATTAACTATTAAGCTATGAAATCATGTCAAATGTTCTCCACACACATATAAGGGGCCATTATTGTTTTTAGAGCAGCAATGCAGTCTGAGTAGTAGTATTCATCAGTGATCACATTCTTATCTTAGATTCAGAAGACTATAGATTCATTGATTTATGTCAAAGCAAAAAATGTTGCGATTCTAAAGAAGGAATCAAGATAATAATGTAGTAACTGAAATGCTCTTACCAGCTTTTTATAGAGATGTGGAATATATATATAACAACAATAATATAATATAATATGAATAGTTAAAATAAATACACACGGCCTCATAATGATTCTGAGGCAACCCCTCGAGCTTCCAATATTTTTTTCAATTTTGCAGGACTAAAGTGATGACTACTACTGCTTATACAGTTATACTACCACAGTACTATTACTCTTCACATTCCTAATCCTGTTCACCAAACTAAAATCCCAGTTATGCAGAAAATGCATCTTCATATGAAAGCAGCTTCTGCCAATTCATCATGACTTTAACGTGGGGGTTGCAAATTCTACCATCACGTGTCTTATAGTATGGTTGATAATACCAAAGTTTGAGCAAAATCAGCCCTCAGCTTTCTCTCTTGTAGATCTTGCTCATCACCAATGTGTGCTGCATCCATCCCTGACCTACATAGACGAACCCATAAAGCAATATTTCAGCAGTGTCTTATTGAAACTTGGATGCACTTTTGATACTAAACAGTAATACTCAGCTTTTTATAGAGCCTAATCATACTATCTTAAAATGAGAATAATTTTGCTTCAATTGGTTGTCTTGGGCATTTTGGTAATCATAACATGCATGCTGCATCATGCTCCACTCTAGATGATCTTTTCTTTTTGGATGTTATCACAGGCTTGGTAAACAAAAACACAGGCACATATCAAAGCACTTGCGGACGTGCCGCACCATGTTGACAGTGATAATTGTAATTGTAAGGGTGATTTTGGAGTTGAGTTATGGGAATTAGCAGCACAAGGCAAAGTTACACACTCACATGCTTTAGAAAGTTTCACATGTTTTTCTCAAGTTATTGTAACTTATCACCGCTTTAAAGTGTTAAGAAGGAACATACCGTTTAGCATCAGGAATGTCTAAGTGCTTCTTGCTAGAGCTGGATTCTTCATTAAGGTGGATGTCATTAGAGTTCGGAACAGGCATGTTGCAGATAAACGGTGACAGAAGCGGATCAGGCATTGATTCTTGCTTGTTTCCCATTGCAGCCAATTTCTTGCCAAGCATAGCTGAATTACCAGACCAGAAATTATATTTCTCAGACTTCCACATCCACT